>PVLC010016717.1:0-12681 GCA_004027655.1 Graphiurus murinus
GGGCATAGGAGGGTCTCTAGATGAAAAAGAGAGATCCTCGATAAGCAAAGAAATTGATTTAATTGTAGTGGATTCATGGGGCAGAGGGACACCCTAAAGCACATGATGTACCTACACAATCATATCAAGGTCACTCACTGAAGTGAACCTTAGGGGGAGGGAGGGGGAGGGAATGGGGAGGGAATCGGGGAAGGGGTCACATGAGAATTGTGTGCAAGTATGTTGTTAACAATTTGTACTTAACAAAGATGTATGCTATATTGCACGAGTTATTACAATAAAAAATTTAAAAAAAAATTGCCACACCTTGAATTAACTGTATATTACATGAAAGCACATAGTCATGCTTCCCCACCTGTCAATCAGTTGGCAGACAACTTATCTAAATTTAAGAGGCTATAAACGGTGCTAGCAGATGTAGCTTCTTGGATGCATAAGAAAATGGGCCATAAGGAAGGAAAACTCTAAGTCATAGCAAAAAAGTAGATATTTTCACTAAGGTATTCAAATATTGTGCAAATATGTGACTCTTGCTTTGCCTGTTCTGTGAAACAACCATGACCAATATGGTGTGTGATGAGGTATATAGCTGGAGGGAGGTGACCTGCACCTGACTTCATCAGATCCTTGCCCCTGTCAGAGAGCTGCATGTTGGCCCTAATGCTTGCAGACATGCACCCTGGCATAGAGGCATATTATTGCAAAACGAAGGCCACCTGGAAAGTAATAAATGATACATGACCTTGAAATGCTTTGTATTATATATGGCATTTCTATGGACACAATGACATTACTGGACATGTGATGCAAGAATTGGCTGAGAATCTAGAGACATGTACCAGTGGCTACCAGATGTTTATGCAAGGACCTCATGACACCATGTGGATTCAAGCAATAGCACTTAAGGAAGTCCTTTTATTCCATGAATGCAAAAGGAGAAGGATTTGTTATTGCCACTGATACACAACCTACCTATCAAGGGGCCCCATATAGTTTATTGGTCATGGAAATAGCAACTAAGACTTTGGGAATGTAGGTTCTTAAGCCCATATGGGAAAGGGACTAAAACAAAACATATAAATGTAGCCTATAATTACAGAAATATCTCTTTACTCTAATAAAGCTACAAAACCAGGATCTTTAATATGTAAAGGAGAATATCGTGTTCTATAACATCCCCACAAATGTCATATTTTTATTTGCTAAAACCACAAGGACCAACAGTCAGAGAATAAGGTACTATAAACCTGGGAATGAGCCACAGGTTTGCACAATTCTCATTCAAAATGATTAGGTTGGTTGTGTATTATTGTATAATCAGTATTTTTCTTTGTTTATACCTTGTAAACATGCTTTACATTTCACCCTTAGACCCAATCAGTTCACAGAATGGGTAAATCCTTTTGTGGAAAGTGCAGGACAAAATAGAGACCTTATAACTAGATGAATTGATGCACTTGGGAAAGACCTTACATACTAGCCCACATACTTCCACTTTGTCTATGATCCCTAGTGTGATAGTCAATTTTTATCACTGTGACCAAAATGCCTGACAAGAACAACTTGGAGGAGGAAAGGTTATTTGGGATTATGGTTTTAGAAGTTCAGTCCAGCCGGGCGTGGTGGCTCACGCTTGTAATCCCAGCATTCGGGAGGCTGAGACCAGAGGATCCAGGTTTGCGGCCAGCCTCAGCTACCTAGTGAGGCACTCTGCAACTTAGTGAGACCCGGTTTCAAAATAAAGAATAAAAAATAGGACTGGGTATGTAGCTTGGAGGTAGAATGCCCCTGAGTTCAATCCCCAGTACTGCAAAAAATACATTGTAGACTGCATTAAAAATAATATTTTGCCATTTATTTATTTATTTATTTATTTATTTGCGCAAAAAAATAAAAAATAAAAAAAAGAAGTTCAGTCCATGGTCAGGAGACTCCAAGGCACATCATGGTGTAAGGTTGTAGCAAAGGAAAGCTACTCAGCTCATAACAGCTAGGAGCAAGAGGAGGAGGGAGAAGGGACTAGGGACAAAAGTTGTCCAAAGCCATACTCCTAGTGACTTACTACTCCCAGCTATACCCCACCTGACAACAGTTAGTACAGAGTAAATTCATTCAAATTAATTTTCTATCAAATGGGTTAATCATCTACTGAGGAGATTTGATCCCTCACATTTCAATTGTTTTAACACTGAACACTGCTGTATTTTGTAACAAGAAGTTTGGGAAGACATTGCTGAGCTAAACCATAACACCTAGTAATTGGGACATAGTGAAAGTTAGGCATAGAGTAGCTCAAGCCATATTGTGGTTTTTTACCAGTTGCTGTTTTTTTCTCTTCAAGCATCAACCATTGACACTGGGTTCCAGGTTGAGTTTTTAGCTAATTTCACAAATGCCACCTTAAATTATGCTCATACAACCAGAACTTCACTTGAATGTCCAATACCACACTGAAAAGAGGTTGTTATGCTTTGGATCTGGAATGTCCCCCAAAAGCTTATGTGTTGGGCAATGCAGTATTAGTCAGAAGTAAAATGATTAAATCATGAGGGCTCTGACCTGACTTAATTAGTAGATTAATCCATCTTTAGATTAATAATTTGAATGGACTTACTGGAAGGTGGTGAAAACCATAGGCAGGTAGGGCATGGCTAGAGGAAGTAGTTCACTGGGAGCATTGCCTTGGTCTATATATCTGTCCTTGTCTCCTCACTCCCTTCCTTCCTTCCATCTTTCCTTCCTTCTCTTCTTCTCTGCTTTCCAGATCCCATGAGCTGAGCAGCTTTTCTCCACCATGCCATTCTACCATTTCTGCATTGGAGGCAGTCAACCATGGACTGAGTCCTCTAAAACAATGAGCCAAAATAAATCTATTCTCCTCTAAGTTGTTCTTGTCGGATACTTTGGTAACAGTAATGGAAAAGTGACTAAAAGCAGTGGTGAGAGAGGACATTCTTTTCTTATTTTTGTCATGGTGCAAACATTAACTGTGTAATATTTAATTAAGATTTTAGCTTTTAGATTTTTATAAGTTACCCATATATGAATAAATAAATTATCTTCTATATGTAATTTGATGCTTTCTTAATAATAAAATGACACTGGAATTTTCAATTTTTTTGGGGGGGGTACTGGGGATTGAACTCAGGGGCATTCTACCTCTGAGCAACACCCCCAGCCCTATTTTTTATTCATTATTTTGAGATAGAGTCTCAGTAAGTTTCGGAGTGCCTCACTAAGCAGCTGAGGCTGGCCTCGAACCCGAATCCTCCAGTCTCAGCCTCCCAAATGCTTGGATTACAAGCATGCGCCACCACGCCTGGCTTGGAATTTTCAATTTTTTACACCAATAATGATCTTTTATTTTTGTCTTTTGTTCTATCAATGTAATATGATGTTGATTAATTGTACCTCAATATTGGTTCAACAGATAAACAATATTGATCATGTATAATTATTTTTTATTGTTGAATTGCTATCATTTTATGGAAGAGTTTTCCATCTATATTCATAATGGCTTTTGGTTTATATTTTTTGGTGGTAAATTAGAAAGTGATGTCTTCTGTTCTTTTCATTAAGAATTTGTGACAAATTAGTGTTAATTCTTTAAATACTTGGTGAAATTCACCAGAGTATTTAAAGTATTTTGGCTTGGCATTTTATTTGCAAGAAGTTCTTGATAACTAATTTATTCCTCATTGATCTCTATTTAGACTTTATATTTCTTCTTGAGTTGGTTTTATTAGTTTGCATTTTCCTAGGAATTTTTAAATTTCCTGAAGGTTATCTAATTTATTGCTACATAATATTTTATAAAATAACATTAGGTTCCCTTTTATTTTAGTAGTAAGTTTGATAGTGCTCCCTCTTTTATTCCTGATTTAATAATTTGAAACTTTTCTCTTTTCCTTGTTCATTCTAGCTGAATGCTTGTCATATTTGTTGTTCTATTGAGATAACCAAATTTTGGTTTCATTGATTATCTATATTGTTTTACTGTTCTGTTTTAATTTATTTCTGTTCAAATAAATCATTACTGTCTTCTTCCTTTAATTTGCGTTGGATTTAATTTTATCTTCTTCAAGTGTATTAATGAGGAAATTTAGGTTATTGATTTAAAATATTTCTAATTAAATATTTTGGTTTGGATTAATATCAACTAAATTTCAAAATGTCTCCAGTAGTGCTCTATGCCCTCCTACTTCTTCATTATATTATTGCTATACAAATTATATGTTTATAAGAGGATTTGAACAGTTTTAAATTACTAATTTATGTAATTGACTTTTATATGATATGAAAGAATAGAGTTATTAAAATACATTTAGACAGTCATTTATATGTACCTGTGTAGTTATCTTTACTGGTCATCTTCACATTTTCTTGTGGATCTCAATTATTATTCTTTCATTTCCATTTGAAGTTGAAGTACTTATTCTAGTTTTTTTTTCTTGTAAAATAGGTGTGCTAAAGTAGGTATTTCAGTTTTTGTTAGGCTGGAAATGTCTTAAATACTCTTTCAGATATTAGAATAAATTTTGTTTTTTAAGTCAATTGAATTTTTATCTATTTATTTCTAAACACTTTTATTGGTGCATTGTAATCTCACATCAGTATGTACTTTATAGTTAGGAACATACATGTACACAGTACTCGGTGAGCTTTCACCCACTCAGTCCCCACTCCTTCCCCTTCCCCATATGAGAGAAAACATAACTATTCATTTTTTTTGACTGAGTAATCGAACTTAACATAATGCTCGTGACAAAACTGAGAAGAAGTTACAGAAAATTTTATTATACCTCTGTGCCCACACATGCATAGCCTTCCCCATTATCAGTATGCCCTCCAGAATGATACATTTGTCATCACTGTTTAATCCACATTGACATGTCAATATTACCTAAAGTCCATAGTTTGCAAAAGGGTTCATTCTTCTAAGACATTCTGTGGATTTGGACAAATGTGTAATGTCATTTTTCCACCACGATATTATCATACAGAATATGTGTTTTATTGCCCTAAGCACTTTCTGTATTCTCCCTACTCATTCCACTCCACACCCTGGCACTCTCAGATATTTTTATTGTATCCATATTTTTTTTGCCTTTTTTAGTATATCATAAATTTGGAATCTAAAATATGTAGCCCTTTTAGATTGGCTTCTTTTACTTAGTGATATGGATTAAAGTTTTCTAAATGACTTTTCTCGAGTTGGTAGCTCATTTTCTTTTAGTGATGAATAATAATCTATTGGCTGGTTGTACCACAGATTATTTATTCACTCACTTCATGGAGAACATCTGGGCTATTTCCAAGTTCTAGTAATTATTAATAAAACTGCTTAAAACTTCTGTGTGTGTAGGTTTTTTCTTAGATACAAACTTTGAATTCCTTTGCATAAACACCAAGGATCACAATTACTGGATTACTTGGTAAGAGAATGTTTGATTTTTTGAAGAACTATAAACTGTATTTCAAAGTTAATGCACCTCTTTCCATTCCCACCAGCAGTGAATGAGAGTTACTCTTGCTCCACATCCCTTCTAGCATTTGTTGTCAGTGTTCTGAATTTTAGCCTTTTGATTAAATGTTTAGGCATATTAGTCCTTTGATTTGTAAGATAGTTGGGGCTTTAGGTAAAAAAAAAATTTGATCTGGGGATTAAATCCGGGGGCATTCTATATACAAACTACATCCCTAGCCCTTTTTATTTATTTATTTTGAAACAAGGTCTTGCTAGGTTTCTGAGAGTCTTGTTACTTTGCTGAGGCTGTCCTAAAACCTGCAATTCTCCTGCCTCAACCTCCTAAGTACTGGGATTACAGGCATGTGCCACAATGCTTCCCTTTAGGTTTGATTCTTGATTGATATTTTGTTTTCCATTATTTTGAAAATATTCTCTCATTGCCTTTTTGCCTACATGATTTCTGATGACACAAATTAGATATTCATCCTATTGGAGAATTAATTGCACTTAATGTGTTATTTCTCTATTCCTGCTTTCAAGACGTTCATTTTGTTCTTGGCATTTGATGGCTTATGAAGAATCTATATATGAATCTATTTGAGTGCCAGTTGGAAGTTTTCAGCCTTTCAATGACCATAGTTCACAATTAACTAAAATGCATTTTATAAATAACTAGAAGAGAGGAGCTCAAAATATCCAAATATAAAGTAATGATAAGAAGAAAATACTAATTTTCCTGATGTGATCACTATATACTATATGTAAGTATTGAAATATCACATTCTTCTACCTCATAAATATGTATAATTATTGTGTTAACTAGAAAAAAAAATAATTTAATGTGTCTATTGATCGTTCATATTTTGTGAGACTATTTTCCTATATTTCTTTAGTCATTTTGATATATTTTAATATATTAATAATTAAATTATTTAAAATAGCAAATCTAAAGTCTTTGTCTAATAAATGCAATATATGGGATTCTGCAGAAATCATTTCTATTCTTTTACCTCTGTACATGTGTCATACTTAATTATTTCTTTATATGCATTAAAATTGTTTTTCAAAAGTGGATGGCTAAAGTATTATAATATTACCATGTTACAAATAAGACAACACCTTCCTTATATTTTGTTTTGTTTTTGCTATTTGTTGTTTGTTGTTATTTATGTAATAACTCTCCTTGTGCAATTCATATATATATATGAATCCCTGAATATATATATATATGTATATATATATGATTTATTACATTTTCCCACTGAATTTTTGGCTTGGTTATTTAGTAGAAGGCAAACGATCACACAGAATTTCTTTAGATACTCTTAATTGATAAGTTCCTCTGTATTTTTGTGCATTAAGGTGAGCCTTTTACACTTGCATAGATATTTTGAATCTCTGCGTTAATATTACCTTATTTGTGAAAAGCCTCATAATCAACCATAGGTGAGCATTTATAGCCTTCTCAGATGTTTCCTAGATATGTACAGCTCTATATATGTGCATGGCCTTCTAGATTTCCAGGAATATTTTTAATTTTTTCATAGACATTTATTAACCCAAGTTTTCCTTTAAGTTTTTTCACCAGCCTCTTGTTGCCAGCTAGAGTCACCACTTCAGGGAGCTGTAATTTTAGACAATTGCCAATGTTTGCTTCAGATTAATGCCCTGGAGATTGGTTTACATACAACAAAGTCTTAGATAAGATAAATACAAAACCTCAGACTGAAACTTTCAGCATGAGCATCCAAGATCAAATAGTGACATTTTTCTGGATATCTGGCGGTATTTCCAAACTAATTATTCTACCTCCAGCAATTATTAGGTTGCGGTTTTTCACAACTACTACAGCTGAGAGGAAATAAAGGCTGGTGAGCCAGGGTAAGGGCTGGGTCTGGCAGCTCTCCCTGACTTCTAGCTTAAGATTTATCAGGGATTCCAAAGAGGGATTGACAAGGAACCAATTTGACCCCAGATCTAAGGACCAATCAGAGCCCAGATCTAAGGACCAATCAGAGCCCAGATCTAAGGACCAATCAGAAGAGTTGCTACACTATAGAGATAGCCTCTTCAGAGCAGCTGCAACAAGCAAGAGGAAGAGGAGTGGCAGCAGAAGAGGCATTGGCAACAGAAGGAGCAGCAAGAGCAGCAACAGATTAGCTTCCTAGTGTCCGGTCTGAAGTGGTATGTGACTCAGCCCTTTTCCTTTCTTCTCTATACCTTCCTGGAAGTGTTTCACATGGACATTAGAGATACCACGTTCAACTGTCATTGTTCAGTCTGAGCTACTCTCAAATAGTGTCAAAAGGCTCCACTGGCACTCTGTCTTCGAGATGGTCCAAACGGGTGTTTCATTTTCACTTTTTCTCTACCCAGGGACTTCTTATCCCTCAAATATCAGGCACCAGTTGTCCAGTGAAAACCATAAGGTTGGCTGCTGATCTAGAAGGCTGGTGAAAGGTCTTGCAATGTCTTCCTCTGGGAAAGTTCCCCTTCTCCTATAGAGACAAAAATGTTACCTCTGAGGAACCCACCTTCTTGTATATTACAAAACCAATTTGTGGCTTCCTCCTTGGCTCTTGAATGACTCTGATTCTGGCTGATATTTTCATACTGCCCTATATAATCATTTCTGCTCTGTCTTCATTCCCCACAACTGTGACACACATGCAACGTGGTAGTGGGTTTCTGGAGGGCATCTTCCAGTTCTTGCTCTGCTCCCTGTCTTTCCCCATAGGGCACAGTGGCTGTGCTGCATGCAAAAAAGGGAGCAAGTAAGAAAGCACGAGGGGTGCTTAGGAACTCACATTGGAAATTCTCATGACCTCAGTGGGTAT
The DNA here is from genome assembly GCA_004027655.1 of Graphiurus murinus. Lineage (NCBI taxonomy): Eukaryota > Metazoa > Chordata > Mammalia > Rodentia > Gliridae > Graphiurus > Graphiurus murinus. The sequence goes on from PVLC010016717.1 coordinate 8,308, forward strand.
GGGGGCTGTTTCCTTGTCGCTGACATGTTGGTGCCACAGATGAAGCAGGGGCCCAACACTGCCACTGCTGCCCATGAAAGAGAAAGTAAGAACAAGATGGTGGGGCCACTTCTGTGTCCAGAGTGGAACAGGGGTCTGAGCGAGATATGCAAACCAGCCTGGTCTCCATAGCACCACATGCTAAGCCAGCCTTAAATTTGTAGTCATTGCCTTGACCGGTGACATTGGGGTGCTGTGTACCTCATGGCCCTCTTTCCCACAGGTGCTATCTTGGTGAAAAGATTATTCCCCTGAGCTCACATGCAAATTCCATTTTAGTGTATGGCACTTGGATGCAGGCATGCCCAGTCTCAGAGAGGCCATGAGCTACAACCACTGCCATCAGCATATTTAAATAGCTAGACAATCAGGATTGTATTTGTGTTTGTAAGAATTAGGCTCATTGTTCTTAGGCTTTCTCTTGGGGAAAAAAGTGGTTTCAGATGTTAAAGATCCAAGCCTGGTGTTTCAGTTTTCAGGAGCAATCTATAAAGGACTTAGAGATAAATTGGGTAAAAGGAAACAGATGAATGCTTTGAAATACTCTTGGCATCTTAAAGCCTATGATAACCTATTTGGGTTTTTGGATTGTAGGAAAACAATGTGGAATTTACTACATTTGGGGGTCTAGGTTGCTGGAAATTCAGGTTCTGGATACTGTGTAATTTTATCCATGCAATGTTTTGATGAGATAGTGATAAAAACTCAGATGCCTTTATTGCCCCAAGAAGTAATTTGGTCTGGTTTCAGATATGTTGTAGGATCATTTAAAATGTAAATTCAAGTCATTAAGACAGAAAAGAATAGTCAGCTAATGGACATGCCATAGAAAATTTGCATAATATTTGTTAATAGATTAAAATATAGTACATAAAATAAAAATGTTCAAAAAAACCTTAAAAACATATTTAAAAGCTAAAAAGAGGGTTTCTTGTTCTTAAAAAGTACAAATTATTACATGTACAAGATTTTTCAACACATATCACCAAGTTGTTGAAAATATTTGAGATAGAATCAACATGCTTTAAATAGAAAAAGACATGTAGTCTATATTTGTATCAATCCACTGAATCCGTCTTCTAATAAGTGAGGATTTTTTTTCTCTGATACAAACACCCTCATCCATAAGGTATATGTGAAAATTGTTTCTATTGCATCTTCAGATTGTTTGCTGTTAGTATTTTTACACCTATGTTATTAAATATATCCAGAATTAGATGCCACTAAAATCCATCATACAATCTTAATTATCTAACCTGTCTCAGGATTCCAGCTTAGTGCTTGGATTTATTTACTGATTACACCACATAGAAAAGTGGGACATCTGCCAACTCAACTCTGGGAAAAACCAACTAATATACAACAATATAGAAGAAGGCCATCTTAATGATCTTAACACTAATTTTTGTGATACAAAATTAGAAACTGATTTTTGTAAAGGACAAGGATTGAAAAATGTATTCAACTTATGTTTTCTATCAGCATAAATTAAGATGGATCATTAATTGTCATTAAAAACAGGTGCTAGCCGGGCGTGGTGGCGCACGCTTATAATCCCAGCATTGGGGAGGCTGAGACCGGAGGATCCGGGTTCCCGGCTAGCCTCAGCTGCCTAGTGAGGCACTCCGCAACTTACTGAGACTTGGTTTCAAAAAAAAAAAACAAACAAACAAACAAACAAAAAAACAGGTGCTAGAGATAATCTGCATGAAGGGGGAAAAAAAACCCTGCATATGACTATGAAGTTGAATGTGTTGTTTTAGATATGTAAGAGATGTTCAGAATTCTCACACTGAAAAAACATGCCTCGATTTTTTTTTAAGGTACTGGGGATTGAACCCAGGGGCATTCTACCTCCGATCTACACCCCCAGTCCTATTTTTTATTCTTTATTTTGAAACAGGGTCTCACTAAGTTGCAGAGGGCCTCACTAAGTAGCTGAGGCTGGCCACAAACCCAGATCCTCCTGTATTAGCCTCCAAAGTACTGGGATTACAAGTGTGTGCCACCATGCCTGGCTTCTTAACTTTTTTTTTAAGAACAAGAAAGAACCTTGAGTGGTGCCTAGATTTCATATTAAGAATGATATAGCTTGTGCTAAGTAACTTGGATTAGTTTTAAACAGAACTTCTTACTGGATTTGCTGAAGCATTTGTCCAGTTTGGTATGCTGTGAAAGGTTGATATTTTCTAGGTAGACATTCTTATAGAGTGTTGTCTTTAAGTTCAGGTGATGTCTTCTATATTGAAAGCATTTTTATTTTTTTCTAACTTAAAATTTAATATTTTATTATAGATATTGTACAATAAAACTGAAGTAGAATGTATGATTTTTGCAACTGCTTTAACAGCTGATTAAATTTTACATTTGTGAAATTAATATATTTCACGGGCACAAAATAGTTTCAAAGTTTATTTTAAAACTACTCCCCAAAAACAAAAGGCAGAAAGGAACTAGTATATGTGAGTATGAGAGATACATAAAGAAAGTACATGAGTACAAGGATGTTTTTGGTAAGGAAGATTAAAGGAAAAGGAAAGCATTTGGGGAATGACAAAGGATGTTTTTTGTTTTTGTTTTTGCGGCACTGGGGATTGAATCCAGGGGCATTCAACCTCCGAGCTACACCTCTGTAGCGTCCCACGCAACCGATGTTGCGTCCCACGCCACACGGGGTAGGGCAAAGCAGACCAGCCACTTTGCCCGTGGGGACTGAGCGAGAGGGAGAGTGTCGCGGCCGGGCCCACCACCCTGGGGAGTCGGGGAAGCCCCCCAAAAAACCAGCACCAGCCGGGAGTCCAGTCAGCAGTCAGGCAGCCCCGCAGGAACTCAACTTTATTGGAACACACAATAGAATATATGGGCAGGTCAGGTAGGGAGGTGAAGCTGGGGAGGGGGAGGTAGGCCTTTCCTTGACCCACCCACCGGCTTCCCTAGGTCTGAGGGGTCAGATTTCACCAAGAAAGGTCAGAGCCTGTAGGTGCCAAATGCCACATAACATGAGCAATCCCTACACACCTCTAGCCCTGTTTTTTTATTCTTTATTTTGAAACAGGGTCTCAATAAGTTGCAGAGGGCCTGACTAAGTAGCTGAGGCTGGCCATGAACCCAGATCCTCCTGTTTCAGCCTCCCAAGTACTGGGATTACAAGTATGGGCCACCACACCTTTTCCACATAAGGAAAGAAAGACTATGGCAAATATCAGACAATTAAAGAAGTCAGAGCATTTGGATCAGTCTCAAAAGGCTTGCAGAAGATGAAATTTATGAAAATTGGTTGTAGTAAAGACAAGTTACAAGGGTAAGGGCTTTAATCTCTAGATATACTAGTGAATAGGAATCCCTAAATACATCTATTTTTTTATGTCTACGTTTTTTTCTGTGAGGATGCACAAGGACTTCCCCCTTCCCTTTTTATGTACCAAAATTTTTCTCAAGGCTCAGTCTTCTTCATTTTAGGACATGTTATGCACTCTTGAGTTGTGCATACTCCCTCTCCTACCAATGTTCTAGGGTCAGTTAATGTGGAGTTATATCTTACATATCTAATGCTTCCACCATAGCCTCCTCTACTTTGACAAATAAATGCACAAGCAGTTTGAGGCAGGATTAATTTTTTGATAGTAACAATTCTAATAATCACTGGACAGGGCAATATCATATCTCTCTCATGCTTTTTTGCTCCTATTATCAAGTGAATAGCATTTCCAGGGTACACTGCAAGAGGGAACATTTTAAGCATAGGTAAAGGAGCCAGCTATGTTCCACCTTTAAAAATCTGAAAGAAAAAAAAATCTGAAGGGATGCCTCTACAAACAAGCTCCCACTTGGATTATGGAATTACTCCAAGGGGAAGAACATATGCTCCAAATTTGATTGGGACACTAATCCAAAGGCAGGGGCATCTCACTTTTTTTCCTTATTGATGGGAAACTTTATTTTCAAGTTTAATTGCCCCCTGGGATGCATCTTCTACAAGTGGGAAGCACTTGACGATAAGATCATAAAAAGAAACACCTCATCTTCTGCAAAACCTTGCCTGAATACAAATTAAAGGATTGTGAAAACTGCCCCCCAGAAAGAAGTATAAACTCCAATACCCACAAATATCTATATCTCCTTTGCAAACATTTAGGGAAGTAGTCTGTGCCGTACATATAGGCATTCTTTGTTTTCTCTGAAAGCACCAACCTTTGTGTGAAGCTCAAGGCAGGTCTTACACCTCCCCAGGAAGTAACAAATAGTACAAAGAAAGGTGAGTATCAATATGTAGATGATTGAAAATAAATCCCTACCTCTCATCTTGTACAAAAGTTAACTAAGAAATGGACAAAA
>PVLC010016717.1:12781-35104 GCA_004027655.1 Graphiurus murinus
GCTTGTAATCCCAGCATTCGGGAGGCTGAGACCGGAGGATCCGGGTTCGCGGCCAGCCTCAGCTACCTAGTGAGGCACTCCGCAACTTAGTGAGACTCGGTTTCAAAATAAAGAATAAAAAATAGGGCTGGGGGTATAGCTCGGAGGTAGAATGCCCCTGAGTTCAATCCCCAGTACTGCAAAAAAAAAAAAAAAAAAAGAAATGGACAAAACAATGTAATGTAAAACCCCAAAGTTTATAAAACTGTTAAAGAAATCATAGGAAAAGCACTTTAAGATATTGGCATAGAAAATTACTTGTTGAATAGGGAATCTATAGATAAGGAAATAATAGGAAGTATCAGCAACTGAGGAACCATCAAATTAAAAGATTTCTGCAGAGCAAAGAAAACAAGTAAGAGAGTATAGAAAGATACTACTAATCTGTGATAGAAAACCACACCAAAAAATTGTAATTGTACACCATGACAAAGTTGGTTTCATCCCAGGAATGCAAGGCTGGTTCAACATACAAAAACCTATACATGTTATTCACCATATAAATAGAAATAAGGACAAAAATCACATGATCATCTCAATAGACACTGAAAAAAACATTTGACAAAATCCAACATCCATTCATGTTAAAAACACTGCAGAAAATTGGAATAGAAGGAACCTACCTTAATATCATTAAGGCAATATACAATAAACCCAAAGCCAATATCACATTGAATGGGGGGGGGACTTCAGGAATTCCATTTTAAATCAGGAATAAAACAAGAATGCCCACTATCATCACTCCTTTTCAATATAGTCCCTGAGACTCTTGCCAGAGCAATAAGAAAAGAAAAGGACATCAAAGGAATTCAAATAATAGGAAAAGAATAATTAAAAATATCTCTACCAATGACACAATTCTAAATTTCAAAGAACAAAAACCTCAACCAAAAGGCTACTAGAGCTCATTGACAAATTCAGCAAAGTAGCAGGAAACAAATCAATCTAAAAAATAATTTGCTTTTCTATATGCCAACTATGATCTCACTGAGAAAGTCAGAAAACAATTCCATTCACAATACTCTCAAAACTAATAAAACACCTAGGAATAAAAAGAGATAAAAGACATCTATAATGAAAATTATAAAATACTAAAGAAATAAATTGAAGAAGTTAGAAGATGGAAAGATCTCCCTCCCTTGCCCTTGGATAGGCAGAATAAATATTATCAAAATAGACATTCTACCAAAAGTGATCGACAGACTCAATGCAATTTCTATCAAAATACCAATGTCATTTTCCACAAACCTAGGAAATTCAGTCATAAGTTTCATATGGAGAAATAAAAGACCCAGAATAGCCAAAGTTGTTCTCATCAATAAGAACCATGCAGGAAACGTCACAATTCCTGCCTTCAAATTATACCACATAGCTATAGTAATAAAAACAACATGGTATTGGCACAAAAACAGACACCTAGACCAATGGAACAGAATAGAAGTTACAGAAACAAATTCACATACTTATAGCCAATTGATTTTCAACAAATGTGCCAGAAAAAACACAGCATTTTCAAAAAATGGTATTGGGAAAACTGGTTATCCAATTGTAGAAAAATGGAACTAAATCCTTACCTCTCACCCTACACAGGATTCAACTTGAGGTGGATCAAAGATCTGGAATTTAGACCAGAAAATTTGAAGCTACTAGAGGAAGGCATAGATATAATACCTGAACATACAGACACAGGTAGAAACTTCCTTAACAAGACCCTCAAAGCTCAGGAAATTAAAACAAGAATTAATAAATGGTATGACATTAAATTAAAAAGTTTATGCTCATCAAAGGATACTATTAAGATTCTAAAGAGAAAGCCTACAGAATGGGAGAAAATCTTTGCCACTTATATCTCTGATAGAGGAATAATATCTAAAATATACAAAGAACTTAAAAAATGTTACACTACAAAATAACCAATCAAGAAATGGACAATTGAATTGAATAGACACTTCACAAAAGAAGTAATACAAATGAGTAATAAATATATAAAAAATTTCACCATCCTTACAAATCAGGGAGATGAAAATCAAACTACACTGAGATCCCATCTAACCCCAATTAGAATAGAAACCATCAAGAAATCAGAAAATAATAAATGTTGGTGAGGATGGGGGGAAAATTAGAACTCTTCTACACTGTTAGGATTGCAAATTAGTTCAGCTGCTATGGAGATAAGTGTGGAGATTCTTCAGAAAACTGGGAATGTGTCCACTATGATCCTGAGTATCTTTACAAAGTGTTTAAAACACACAATAGCTGAATTACGGAACAGATGAATCGATTACAAAATTATGAGATATCCACACAATGGAATTCTACTAAGCAATAAAGAAGAACAAAATAATGCCATTTTCAGGAAAATGGATGGACCTAAAGAACATTATGTGAAGTGAGATTAGCCAGTCACAGAAAAATAAAGGTTATGTGTTTTTCCTAATATGTGAAACTAAGGAATAATGGGGATACCATAGAGACTACAGATAATGGAGGCGAAATATCAGGGGAGCCAGTAAGGTGGACTAAGGGAAGGGGAAGGGGGAGAATATGGTTCACTGAAGAAATTACTACTATCTGGTATTTGTACATATGTGCAAATGCCAGTGTCAGTCCCAGTACTCTGTATAGAAAAGGGGGGGAGATGTGGAGGCAGACAGGGGAAACAAGTGCTGTGCATGCATGTCACTGTCAACATGATTTAAATTATTATGTGAGATTATAATGTACCAATAAAAGCATATTAAAAATGAGAAAACTTTTGCCATACTCTTCTGACAGACGATTAATATCCAAGATATATAACACAAAAATTATAACAAGAAGAAATCAAATATCTTACCAAAAATTTGGAAATTAATGACACTTGTCAAAAGAAGAAGTATAAATGGCCAGTAATTATAAGAAAAGAATCTTCAACAACTTTAGCCATAAATAACATACAAATGAAAACTTTGAGATTCCATTTCATCCTGGGAAGAATCATCAAAATTACAAATAACCAAAAATGCTGGTGAGTATGTGTGGGAAAAAGAACCATTATACTGTCTTTGTGGGAATCAATATGGATGTTTTTCAAAAACACTTAAAAAATAGAACTACCGTATGAGAAAGTGGGGTTTATTTCCATTTCCCTGCATATGGTTAACCAGTTTTGCCAACACCATTTGTTAAAGAGGCTATCCTTTTTCCAGCGTATATTTTTGGCTCCTCAGTTGACTGTAAGTCTGTGAGTCTGTTTCTGAGTCTTCTACTCTCCTCCATTGGTCTATGTATCTATTTTTGTGCCAATACCATGCTGTTTTTATTACTGTGGCTTTGTAGTAGAGTTTAAAGTCAGGTATTGTGATGCCTCCTGCATGAATTTTATAGCTAAGAACTACTTTGGCTATCCTGGGCTTTTTGTTTTTCCATATGAATTTAAGGACTGATTTTTCTATGTCTGTGAGGAGTGACCTTGGTAATTTCATAGGTCCTTCTTGTAACACGTTCCAAATAGCATTCTTGATTACTTATTTCACAACACTTATTAAATATATCCACGTTTAACCAAGAACGTATAAATATTTTACATTATTGCAGTGTGCTTTGCAGATGTTATTAAGGTCATATAACTTAAATAATGGATTTTAACTTGAAAAATTTAATCATATGAGTCACTTAAAAAACAGAGATTCTCTGAGACCGGAGGATCCGGGTTCGCGGCCAGCCTCAGCTAGCTAGTGAGGCCCTCCGCAACTTAATGAGACCCGGTTTCAAAATAAAGAATAAAAAATAGGGCTGGGGGTGTAGCTCGGAGATAGAATGCCCCTGAGTTCAATCCCCAGTACCGCAAAAAAAAAAAAAAAAAAAAAAAAAAAAAAACAGAGATTCTTTCCCTGCTAAGGTCAAAGAGATGTGATAGAAGAGGGAGAAGTCATTTAAAGCATTACAGGACTTTATTTGCCATTCCTTTTTTTGAAGTTGGAGAAAGGAGACTGGAAGTTGAAGAATGTAGGTGGGCTCTAAAAGCTGGAAGTGACCTTTAGTTGACAGCAGAGAAATGGGAAACTTAGTCCTACAACCACAAGTAATTCAATATTTCCAGTAACCTGAATGAACAACTAACCTTTTTATAACAACCACCAGAAGAAAACACAATCTTGCCAATATCTTCTTGATTTTATCATTGTGAGACTACAAGATAATAGTCTAGTTGAGCCAAACTGTACCCAGAATTCTTTGACATATAAAGCTGTGATAAAATAAACTTCTGCTGTTTTAAACTGCTCATTGTGTGATGATTTATAATGGCAAGAGTAAAAATCTAATAAACACAAATAGGCTAAAATCTTTATGAAGGCAGGGGTTATATATATTTATTTCTTCACAGTAACCTCAGTGTACATCTCAAGGCTAGGCAGAAAGGAGTTACTTTATCAAGAACTGTATAATTCAAGAAAATCAAATAAGACAAAGTTTTCATGGGTCTAACTTAAAATCAGACAGGCCCTAGAAGAAGGGAGTAAAACAAAAATGGGAAGGAAAAAAGCAATAGAGGTAAATGTTGTCTTTATGTTCAATATTTTGACAATCTACAGTTGTCATAGGTGGTTTTATTTAGAGAAGATGGTGTGCCTCATGTCTGAAACTGAAAAGATTCAACTCATGATACTATTAGTTGTGGTATTAACAATCACTTAATTCTGTAGCTCAAATCTACCAAGAAATCTGGAGCATCTAGACAGTGCAACTCAAGTGTTTATTCTACTGTATAGTCACATTTCACTGTTCTTTTTCAGCAATTGGCTTACCTTAATTTAATATTTTATTTTTCCATAAGAAAGTTTCAGGTACAGATCAAATTGTCTTAAAAATGCTTTGAATTATAAGCATCAGTGGCTTTATAGACCATGTAATCATACAAATAAGATACCAAAGCCTATTCAGCTTACTCAGAAAAAAGTGCTCTAAATACATTCAATGTTCATGTATTCAAATAGTTAATTTGCCCTATGTTCTGTTCAAGAAAAGGAAAACTGTCACCCTGTCATTTTATAGTCTGACACTAAGCTTGTCAAAAGAGACAGCTGTTAAACTGAATTACTGTTGACATGCGGACAAACGGCCCTTGCCAGATGTAAAAGACATCTGCGGCAAGGCAATGAAGTGGTACGGGATGGCTTTTCAAATGTGGTCACACTGGTATTTGAATAGCATATCTATGGCATGAAAACATGGTCTTGACTCAGTCCATTTAAGGCAGCGAACCAAAGCCAATGAGAAGCACAAAGAAATTCCACTGTTGGTTGCAATGTCCATAACTTATGCCTGGATATGAAAATAGTACAGTAACAAAGCCTACACACTCTTGTCTTATATCCAGAAACAGGGAGGCTTAAAGCACAACAGGAAATAATTTGAGTTTCCAGGTCCTATATGGATAGGTGAGGTGTAAATTTATAAAGTTCTTATGATAATTGTGAAGGGCAATAAGTTGGTGAATATTTTTTCTCATTGATCTATTCAAAGACTATCATTCAGGAATCCCAAAGACTAAAGAATTTAGGTATTAGGTAGACAATGTAGAGAAGTTGTAATGCAAATGAGTTATATTGATAAACAACAAAGAAAATTTAACAAATATTTCCAATTGTATAATATATTTATCATTTTAGGTATTATCCAAGATACATGAAATATCTGAAACAGAAGCCCTTCTCTCTAAAGAAACTTCTTTTTAAAATTACCATAGAATATAAAATATATTAAAAATACTGTTGGTACATTGTAATTATGTAATATAGTGAGAATCAAAGAGGTACATTTATACATGCACACATCACATCACTTGATTTATTACCCTCTGCATCCCAGCTCACTCCCCCCTCTATCTTTCTTGTATATTTCAGTGAGATTAGTAGTTATACCTTCATATTGGACATACTATTGCTTGAATGTTTCCATCCTCCATCCTTCCTTTTCTCCTTACCTTCTCCCCCCCACAATCTCATTTCACTATTCTATTGATCTCTCTCCTCATTTATCTGAAGTCCCTTTTTCCTATTTTCTCTCTAGCTTTCATATATGAGAGTAAACATTAGACCCTTAACATTCTGAGATTGGCTAATCTCACTGAACACAATACTCTCTAGTTCCATATGTTTTCTTACAAATGACATTATTTTGTCCTTCTTTATGGAGTAAAATTCCATTGTGTGCAAATATAACATTTTTATCCACTCATCTATTAATGTGGACATAAGTTGGCTCCTTAATTTGTCTATTGAGAATTATGCTGCTATAAACATGATATACATATATCATTACAGTATTCTAATTTTAAACACTTCATGTTCAGATCATTTTTTGTTTTGTTCTGTTTCCAAATATATGAGAGAAAACAATGATATTTGTGTTTCTTTGTTTGGTTTATTGTGCTTAATATGATGCTCTCCAATTCTATCTATTTTCATTCAAATGACATAATTTTATTCTTCATGGCTGAAAAATTTCATTTTGTATATATACCATATATCTGTATCCATTCATCTGGTGATAAGCACCTAGGCTGATTCTGTAACTCAACTATTGTAAATAGTGCCATAATAAAAATAGGTATTCAACCTGGTGTGGTGGCGCATGCTTGTAATCCCAGTAGTTTGGAGGCTGAGACTGGAGGATCCGGGTTCGCGGTCAGCCTCAGCTATTTAGTGAGGACCTCGGCACTTAGGGAGACCCTGTTTCAAAATAAAGAATTAAAAATAGGACTGGGGATGTAGCTCAGAGGTAGAATGCCCTGTGTTCAATCGCCCAGTACTGCAAAAAAAAAAAAAAAAAAAGAAAGAAAGAAAAAAAAAGAAAAAGAAAAAATAGGTATTCAATATCTTTTTGTATGCTGACTTCTTTTTCTTTAAATGCAAATGCATACCCTGGAGTAACATAGCTAGATCATGTGGTAGTTATATTTTTACTTTTTTTTTGAAGGTAGTTTTTGAGGTAGTTTCCATTCCCATCAGTAGTGAATAAAATTTCCCTTTATTTCACATCTTCATAAGCATTTTGACTATGGTGAGATGAGATGGAATCTCAATGTAGTTTATATTTGCATTTCCCTGATGGCTAAACATGTTGAGCAGTTTTTTTTTCATATAATCATTGGTTATTTGTTATTTTGAGAAATATCTCTTCAGTTCATTTTCCTACCTATTGATTAGATTGTTGTTCTTTTGTTGATTATGTTTTGTAGTTCTTTTTATATTCTGGATTTTAGTTCTTTGTCAGTTGAAAAGCACATAATTTCTCCCATTCTGTAGGTTGACTCCTTACTCAGTTTATTTCCGTTCCTGCCCAGAAGCATTTTAACTGAATATAATCCCATTTGTCTATTTCTACTTTTGTTTCCTGAGATATTGAAGATCTACTCAGGAGATTATTACCTATGGCTATATCTTGAAGTGGTTTTTTTCCTGTTTTCTTCTAATAGTTTAAAATTTCAGATCTTCCATTGAGGTCTTTGATTCATTTTTTATTACTCTTTTTGTAGAGGGTTAGAGATAGTAATCAAGTTTCAATATTCTATATGTGGACACCCAGTTTTCCTAGCACTAGTTGATAAAGAGGCTGAGTTTTTCCTTTTTTTCTCTTAAATGTATTCTTTGTACATTGTCAAGAATCAGTTGGCTGGAGATGCATGGCTTTTGCTCTGAATCCTTAATATAATATAATATTTTTAATGTTTTATGGCACCAGGCAATGAACCCAGGGGTGTTCTACCTCTGAGCCTCATACCCAGTCATTTTTATTTTTTAAACAAGGTCTCACTGAATAATAATAGCTTTGAATATTTTGTATTTTCACTCAAGTTGTAGCATGTATCAGAATTTTTTTCTATTTTATATCTGATTATTATTAGCTTATATGCACATACTATATTTTATTTCCACATTCATCTATTTATAGACATTCTATTTGTTACTATGGTTTGACTATTGTAAATAATGTTTCCTTGAACACTGGTACACAAATTTCATTTTTAAAATGGGGGCATTGCAATCATATATCATGATGAATTTCAGAATGATAAAGACATACATACACACACCACTTGGTGAGCTTCCATCCAGTTCTCACCCTGCTCAAACCACACTCCCCATGCATGATATTGATATTGGCATTGGTAATTTTATGTATGTACAGAATTTCCATAAAAATATTTCCTTTATCAAATTTTCCTCCCTATCACCTATATCCTTTTCTTAGGACCCCTCCATCACTCCAGGAAAGGTACTCCTTCTTTGCCTGGAGTCCCTTTTGTATCCCAATTTCTCCCTAGCTTCCACATATAACAGAAAACATCTGACCTTTCATTTTTGTGACTTACTAATCTCACTTAGTATAATATTCTCTAGTCCCATCCATTTTACTGCAAGTGACAATTTTGTTCTTTTGACTGAGGAGAATTCTATTGTGTGTATATTCCATAATTGTGTGATCTGTTAATCTGTTGATGGAAACCTAGGTTCATGTCATAATTTGACTATTGTGAATTGTGCTGCTATACACATATACATACATGCATTACTATAATAATCTTGTTTCAACCCCTTTGGGGAGATACCCAGGAGTGGTACAAATGAGTCATATGTTAATTCCATTCCCATTCTTCTGACAAACCTCAACACTGATTTCTAAAGTGACTATACTAATTTATAATCCCACCTGCAATATATCTGAGTTCCTATTTTCCTATATCCTTGCCAGCATTTATTATTGTTGCATTTTGATAATTGTCATTCTAATTGCAGTTAAGTGAAATATCAGTGTAGTTATAATTTGTATCTCTCTGATTGCTAATGATGTTGAAGATTTCTTCAAGTCACTCAAATATTTTTACTGGCCTATTTTTACATACACTGACACCTTCATCTGCCTAATTAAACATGGTCCTGGTCCTGAAATTCTTCTCATACATTTTCATTGTATTTATTATACTTTGTAGCTCCTGAATTTTGTTGTTGTGGTAGTAGTACTTGGGATTGAACCCAGGGTCATTTTACCTCCAAGCTGCACTGTTTGTTAGTCCTTTTTCTTTTTTCTTTTCTCATGTCTGTTATAGTTGTTTTGATACAGGGTCTTGCTAAATTGTCATGTCAAGGGTCTCAGTTGTTGAGGCTGGCATGGAATTTGTGATATTCCTGTCTCAGCCTCCCAAGTACTGGGATTACTGACATGACTCACCACTACTGGCTAGATATCAGTTTTTATTTGATTACTTTCTACCACTTCCATGATAAAAAATTTCTTACATAGTTTTTTTCTCTTGTCTCTACTTATGCTTTTTCCTTGTTCTATAATATCTCTTTGGACATATTTAAGATAGTTGATTTACCTTATTTGTCTAATATCTCCAATGTCTAGACTTCTTTAGGCAAGTGTAACATGTCAATTACTTTTCCTTTAGAGGAACTATACTTTTATGTTTTTTGTGTAGTTTGTGTCATTTTTACTGAAAATGAGAAATCCAGATATTACAATGTGTTAATTATAGAAATCAGTTTTTACCTCTTTTCCAGGGTTTGCTGTGCTTAATAGTTGAGGTTTTAGTTTGTTTTTAGCCAATATTTTAAGTAAGACTTCCTTGAATGTCAGAAACATACAAAACAAAACGTTCTGTCTTTGTGTATTGATTCTGTGTTGGGACACTGCTTTAACACTTAGCTAGGCCATTTGCAGTTTTACTCCAGCCTTTGCTTCATGCTAGAACTAGGCTTACAGTATTCAAATTTTGAAAGCTCTGAATCTTTTCAGATATTTCCTATTCCTGTTTTTTCTTGGGTACGTGTGTAGCTTTCTTGATACTCAAGTATATACCATTGTTTTTGAAGACTCTAATTTCACAAAAAATGACACCATTTTTATTTCCAAGGCATAAGTGTTCTATCATGTCTCTACAGTAGCTATATATCCCCAAATTTTTCATAGTTTTTAAAATTATCTTGGAATATTTTGAGCAATGCCTGTATTTTTTCAAACTTGAATGGGTTCCTAATATAATATGCAGACATATTTTGTGAGAACTCAAATAACATAATGAGGAGATCTTTATTGGGGTGTACCATAGACCACCCTTGGAATTATAGTTTGGTGCAGGTACTTTCTTTAAATTCCTTAGAAAATAACCATGGGCATTATTTTGCCTGCTGGTAAATATCAAGTTTGCAACCCCTCTAGAAGGTGTGTGTGTGTGTTTGTGTGTGTGTGTTTGTATGTGTGTGTGTGTGTGTGTGTACGTATAATGGTAATAACTATTGATGTTGCCCTGTCTCTGATTCATACAGTCGTGTTCTGGACTTGCTTAGAACTTTCTCTGGTGTTACTCTGAGAATATCGAATCCCATTTCCATAGTTTTGAACATATTCTGCTTTACTTAGCCTATTCATATGTTCTCATTAACTTATTATATACTTTCTATTATAGGATTGTTTCTATTGTAAATTTTTATTTCTTGTCATTCTACAAAGTTTCGAAGAAGAATGGGTGGTGAAATCAGTGCTTAGCCTACCTTCTTGAAATGGAAACATATTAAAATTATTGAGTTTTCTATAGTGTTTTTGGCTCCCAAAATGCTTCTGAAAGGACTCTTTCAGTTAATACAGCAGTTTAGAAAATAAAAAAATAGAAGTGGTAATCTAAAAGGAAAGTATTTTAACTATTACAAACTGTTTAGTCAGATATAAGGAAGAATCTGTGAAATTAAAAAAAATTAGAGGCCTTAAACTATTAATTATACAAACTATTAATTGTACAATAGAAATCCAAAGTTATTCTATTGTCAGGAGTTAAAATGGGAATGCGTTAATCTGGAAATTATATTCATTGAGCATTTTTTCTTATTGTGACAAGATGGAAAATCATGACTTGAAGCTTTTACTTACTCTGTTACAAAACTTCATTACTGTTTTAACTTAACATAATTGAAGCCAAGTGCCATTTTAATATATTAAAAGATTATGCTTCTGTACTTTTCTTTTAAATATTTACTATAAAATAAGAATGACCATCTGTGAATGGTTAGAAAATTTCTTCTTTGCATGTTAGAAAATTATGCATCTCCTGTGCTGAGGGCTGCCTCAGTGGAAATAGTTATGACACAATTACAAAGTGTTATAAGTGAAAAAATGGCAAATCTTGGAAATTTCCTCACCATATAGCACCAGGTTGAAAATTTTGTCTTTCCTCTCAGTTTCAGAGAATTTAAATATTTAGATAAAAGGATAAGGCTCTTTTTAGATATACTGCTCTTTTAATCACTTTTTATTCATTCACTTATTCACAAGTTTTTCAGCATCTGCTATGAACCAGACACTGTAATTGTATTGGAAAAACAATAGTGAACAAAGTAGACAAAATCCCTGCCCTCCTGAAGTTCTCAAGGGATTCAGAAAATGAAAAAGTAAATAAACATGAAATAGTTACAAATCATTATAAGAATATAAAAATAATATAATAATAAGTAAGGAATAAGGACATTGGAGTATTTTAGATAACATAAAAAGAGGACATTCTGAGGAGATAATATATAATTTATACTCTAGATAATATATAATTTATACTCTAAAGAATAGAAGCTGAGCATAGTGGTGTTCACCTGAAATCCCAGTACTTGAGAGGCTGACACAGGAGTATCACAGGTTCAAGGATAGCTTCAGCAATATAGTGAGGCCCTCTGCAATTTAGTGAGATTCTATTTCAAAATAAAAAATATTAAAAATAACAAAAAGACTGGGTTGTAACTCAGGGGTGAAAGGTCCCTGAGATATATCCCTAGTACCTAAAATAAAATGAAATAATAAAATAAAGAATAGGCATAGACAATGTAATAGTGGAATATAGTAAATTCTTGGGAGAAGAAACAGGCAAGTGTGAAGTCTTGTGTCTAAAGCCATTGAGAAACTTTATTTATATATAAATGACATTGTATTGGAATTCTATATATATGGAGACATTATAGCATCATTAATTAAGAGTATTACCTCTGAAGACCAGATTTTGATATTCAAATAAAAGCTTACCACTCCTCTTAAGCTATAACATTAGTTTTTGTTTCTTTGTTTTTTGTGATACTGGGAATTGAACCCAGGGGTATTCTACCTGTGAACTATACCCCCAGCCCTATTTTTAATTCTTTATTTTGAAACATGGTCACACTAAGTTGCAAAGGGCCTCACCAAGTAGCTGAGACTGGCAGCAAACCTGCGCTCCTCGATCCTCCTGTCTCAGCCTCACAAGTACTGGGATTACAAACATGTGCCACTATGTCTAGCTGTAACATTAGTTTTAAGACCCTTCCTGGCCAAGTAATTTCCTCTCTGAGCCAAGCACATGACACGCAATTGATAAATTAAGATTATTCTTTTTTGTATTTATTTTAGACCATGAACACTGGTCTAAAATGGTCTGAAGAGCATGTCACAATGCTTGACACATGATGGGTATTAATCAATTATTAATTATTGGATTCACAAAAATTAAAGGTGTACTCATATATGTTGATGTTTTATTTCGAGTTACTAGAGTAAGTTTCTTTACAGATATATGAATTATATAATTCAGTAATGGTTTCTTTTTGAAAAGTTTCCAGGAAATGACCATTGTAGAACCACCTAGGAATGAGCTAAATTTCCTGATTGGGGTTAGAACCAGAAGATAGTAAAATAGGTTGTTTTCATCGTGTTTCAAATACCAGTGACATCTACCTTTGGTACTTAACTGGACACCAAAATCACTAGATCTATTACTGATATAACATTTATTTTACATGTGGTATCACATTTAATTTTTGCAAAGATATTTGAGGTGAGAATTACAACTACTTCAGGTCCCTTATGGGCAGGTAATTCAAAGGCGTTTTTTCCTTTTTAAACATTTGTGTTATATGCCCAATGGGATAGACGATTGAAGAGTTTACCAAGAGTAAATAAACCCACATTATTCCAAAATTAGAGTACTTGAAAGTCAAAAACAGGTCTTGCTCTGCTAAAATACTTTTTGTTTTATCTAATTTAATTAAAATCACTTAGACAGAATACAACTTTCTTGTTTAACTCACTAAAGGATAGATTTCAACAGCATACCATTAAATTACTGTAGTAATATTATTTAGCATTTTAAAATGCTAATAGTGAATTATACACTATAGATACACACCTGTATTTAAGTATATCTATACCCTTATTTGTGTCTTTGGCTACAAATAAATCTTTGGCTTAACATAGGGGAAAAGAAATTTAATACATGGAGAAGGAAGAGCAAAACTAAAAATTAACTGACAAATCAAAAACCAAAATGAAACAAAATAAAATCTTATTGTGTTTTATAAGGTTAGATATATGGGAAACATGCAGTTGCTGAACTTTGTCTCTTCCAAGATTCCCTTTACCCACTTTTGTTCTTTTCCAACAAATAATTATGGAATAATGATTTTGCCTGCTGCCCATTAAATGCATGAATTAATCCCAATCAAATCTAAGCTGAGAGAGGTGATATTTCAAGAAGGCATTCAAAGAAGAATAAGGATTATCCTCTCACTCATTCAAATTTAATCAACAAAAATTTATTCATTAACTTCATTTTCTTATTCTTTATAAGTACAGAGTTCAATGAGCATTAATTTGGCATTAGGCATTTGTCCTTTGTCAAAGGGAAATAAGGAAAATATACTAATAGTTTGTTGATCCACTAGCTCTCCATCTGTAATAAAAAAGAAAAGTTATACATTATATAATTCAATGTTCTCTGGAAAAAGTCCTGTGTGATAAATTTCTTTGTAATTTTAGGGTTAGAAAAGTTTTTTTTTAATGATATGATTCTTTTTTATCAAATTATGAGTGTAAGAGGCAGAGAAGCAGCGGCCAGAAAGATAATCAGAAAGATCTAATATTAGGAAGCTTAAGGGAAAAAAGTTATCCAATGGTGTATTAAATGCACAGAAAAGAGGGAGATTTAAAGCAAAAACAGCAGTGTTCATTGGTAGCTTTTGTAACAGTAGTTTAATAGGAGCTGACACTGGATACAGCAAAGCCTAATGTTTTGATCTTAAATTCCCTTCTTGGTTCCTGAAATCTTTACGAAAATCTCCTTCCATTTTCTTATTCTGGGGCACCATCCAGAATTTCTAATCAATGTGCTATTATTCAATCTAAAATTATTCCTATCTAAGTCACACCCTTTTGGAGACTAAGTCAGTATATTTCTTTATTGGATAAAGAGAAATAACTTTTCCCCAAATGGTTACATTCCCAAATCTCTAAAATCAAATGGCTTTGTTTCCCATGCTTAAGTTCAGAGCATGGAGAAATTCAACAATTTCAAAACAATACAGTCTCATGCCATTACATATAAAAAATTTTGATAGATTTTTACCATATGTATATTTCTCCATCCTGTATTTTTAGCCACAAGTCTCTTGATAGACTGCTAAACATTTTTTAATAGAAGGGATAATTAATAGATATTAGTAACTGCAATCCGAATGGAAAATAGACCATTTTTATCTTTAATGTATTACATTTTAAACTTTTCTTTAGAATTCAGAATTTGGGGGTTATTTTAATTAATTAATTGGACTTGAAACTAGCACTACTTTACATAGGATTTCCATTCAAGAATGAGTACACTCATTTTCCACCTGTCTTTTCTGAGATCCCATTCCTGAAATCTAGAAATTAGAGGCATGAGATTTAAAGGAAGGTAGGTAAAAAGTGAGGCATTAAAACACGATGGTGAGCCAGGCATGATTGTGCATGCCTGTAATCCCAATAGGTGGGAGGGTGAGATAGGAGGATTGTAAATTCAGCCCCAGTCTTGTCAATTTAGTGAGACATCGTTTCCAAATAAAACAACAGAATAGGTTCAGAAATGTAGTTCAGAGGTAAAGTACTCCTCAGTACAATCACCTATAACACACACACACACACACACACACACACACACACACACACACACACACACACTTATTTAGAGTCTGCTGGACACCCAGGTCTCTTCCTTCAGCCTGGCTAGCCAAAGCCATTATTTGTCCCTTATCTCTCAAAGATAAAAATTTTCTTCTTTATCAAGTAAAGTGAAAAATTCTTCGGGATCTTGTATACTAGGCACATGGAAAGGCTAGGGATGCTATTTGGGGACTAAAATCATGAGACAGTATATAATATTCTGTATCCTGAACAATAAGACAGCAGATTCGACATGTGTTTCAAAATTTTAAAATACCAAAAACAATTGAAATATCTTCAAAAAAGTATTTCAGAAGAAAACAAAAATGATATAAAGACAACTGTCCTAAGTATATTAGGACTCTCATAAGTAACTCTTAGGTAAAAAATAATAATATATTATAATATTATTTTAATATTATAATATAATATCATTTTATAATATTTCAAACTTCTGAGTAAAAATATGATCTCAGATATCTAGATTTAGCTCATCAATAAAGTAAATGGTAGATTTTTCAGATATGGAAACATACATATACCTTTAAATGGCTTAAGGATTATTACATGGTCAAGAATATTAAGCACTCCAGAGTAAGCTGCCTGCAGTGATGCACATCTGTATTCCTAGTACTTGGGAAGTTAAGAAAGGAGGATCATAGTTTTATGTTAGCCTCAGCAAGAACCTTGGAAACTTAGTAAGACCCTATTTCAATATAGAAAAAAAAATTAGAAATGGTTAGGGATATATCTCAGAGGTAGAATGCCTCTGGGTTTAATCCCCAGTACTAAATAAGATAAAATTTAATAACACTCCAGAGTAAGTAATTAGATATGGGAAAGTAAAGTTCATAGGATTTTCTAAAAATAAACACAATTTGTAATGTTGGAAATAATATTTTTAAAAAAAGCCAGCAGTAAATGAATAAGTTGAAAGTGAAGAAGAGAAGTAGACAATTCTGCCAAAAAATTGACTGTGAAAGGGAAGGAAAACACAGCATAGAAGCAAAAACTCTTCATTTTTAACTAGAATATATTATTCTATATTTTATTTCATACTTTTATTGGTGCATTATAGCTTCACATCATATTATAGTTCATATTGATATCCAGTTTTCCAGGGACCAGGTTTTAAAGAGCTCGTCCCTTTTCCAATATGTGCTTTGGCACTATTTAGAGAATCAGTTGGCTGTAGATGTGTGGATTTATTTCTGGATCTTCTATTTTGTTCTGTTGTTCTACATGTCTGCTTTCTGTTGGTACTATGCTGTTTATATTACCGTGATGCTGTAGTATTTTTTGTATTATGTCACTTGCAGGAAAATGGATGGAGCTAGAGAACAGCATACTAACTGAAATCAATCGGTTTTAGAATATGAAGTGTCCACATGCTTTCTCTCTCGTATGTAGAAGCTAGAGAAAAATAGTGCTTTATCAATTTGCTGTAATTATATTTTCAGTTTTTTGGGGGAGCATCAATCTTATTTTCCATGATGGCTGTATTTAGATTCCAATGAGCACTGTTTCAGAGTTCCTCTTTCTCTACCTCCTCACCAGCATGTTTATTTCTGTTTCTATTTCATATAGCCATTTTAATGAGGTGATATGATAATACATTGTGGTGTTGATTTGCATTTTCTTGATGATTAGTGATATAAAACATTTGTTTTCGTATACCTGTTGACCATTTGTGTATTGTTTTTTGAAGAATTTCTACTAGGTCATATGTCTATTTTAACTATATATTTATTATTCTGTTATAATTCATCTTATTATTTTTGCTATTGAGGTTTTTTTTTTTTTTTTTGCGGTACTGGGGATTGAACCCAGGAGATTCTATCTCCGAGCTACACCCCAGCCCTATTTTTTATTCTTTATTTTTGAAACAGGGTCTCACTAAGTTGTGGAGTGCCTCACTAGGTAGCCGAGGCTGGCGGCAAACCTGGATCATCCAGTCTCAGCCTCCTGAATGCTGGGATTACAAGCGTGCGCCACCACGCCCGGCTTGTTTCTTGTTTGAGTTCTTTTTATACCCTGAATATTAACCCATTCTCTGGAAAAAAATAGTTTGTCAATATTAATTCTATTATATAGTATATATCTTGACTCTATTGATTGTTTCCTGTGTACAAGCTTAACTGATTGCTATAATCCCTTTTCCCTATTTTTATTCTGTTGTCTGTACATTTGTGGTATTATCCCCAAAACCTTTACTTATCTTAATTTTTAAAAATATTTCCCTGAGCCGGACGTGGTGGCGCACGCTTGTAATCCCAGCATTCGGGAGGCTGAGACCAGAGGATCCGGGTTCGCGGCCAGCCTCAGCTACCTAGTGAGGCACTCTGTAACTTAGTGAGACCTGGTTTCAAAATAAAGAATACAAAATAGGGCTGGGGGTATAGCTCGGAGGTAGAACGCCCCTGAGTTCAATCCCCAGTACCGCAAAAAATAAATAAATAAATAAAAATATTTCCCTGTATTTATCCTAGAAGGTTCATAGGCTCTCATCTGATATTTAGGTCTCTGATTTGTGTTATGGTTTGGATTTAGAATGTCCCCCAGACCTCAAATCATAGACAAGCAATCAAGTTGGAGATGGGGCTTGGTTGCTGAGGAGGTGGTCGCTTTGAGTGTGGCCTTGGAGACTATATACAGTCCTCACTCCCCTTGCTATTTCTCTCACTCTCACTACCTGCTTCTGACTTCCATGACTTGAGGCAATATTCCCTCTTGTTCTCTCTGCTCCCTGCTGCCATGCTCCGAGCTCCACAGACTACACCCACAATAACATGAACTGAAACCTCTGAAATTTCCAGAATTGTGTACTTCTGCTAAGTTGTTCCTGTCATGTATTTTGGGTCACAGCAGTGAGAATATTACTGAAATGGAAAGTAGTTCTAGGCTAGTGGGGCTATTACTATTTTTAAACCTGATTATGTGGAATGTGCTTGGTACTGGCTTTTGAGAGGAAGTTGAAAGGGCTAGAATGGAGATATGAAGGCAAACAGTAGTGACTGTACTCAGGAAATTTCAAGGGCAAAAATAACTCCATAGGGAAATGGAAGAGAAGCCATATGTATTACATTCTGGCAAAGGAGTGATAATCCCTATCAGGAGTTGGATATTTCCACAGGTATGTTGAAATTAGCTCTAGTACTCAAAAGTGATTCCTATGCTGATTGCTCTAGTTATATTGAACAGCCTGAAGCTCTTGTCCTCTGGTTAGAAACTGATGCAGATCTACATTCTTCACAGAGAGAAATGGGAAATAGGATTACAGCTCTCCCTCTGTGAGAATCAACTTCAGACTTAGCACTATGTAATCTGATCAGGTGCAACACAGATACAGAGAAATTACATAGATATGTCGTCAACTATTGTTTTTTTTTATGTCTGTTGCTACTGTTTCCCTGTGCCTACTTAGGAACAGGTTGACAGCTGTAAGCTTATGGCTTCCCATTTATTTAAATATAATTGTCCACCACAGTTGAGCAGGCCTGAGTTAAGATTAAAGTTAGGGGTATTTTCTCCCAGATAACCTGGAAGTATAGCTCAGAAGCAGAGCACTTGCATTTGTACAATATTAATGAGTCCCTGGACTTAATATGCAGCAACAAAAGAAAAAAGAGAAAAGGGTAAAGAGAAAAAAAAAAGACAAAGAAAATAAATTTAAAATAAAAGTAAATGTAAGACAAATGATAAATAATAGAAATAATAAAACAAAAATTAAATAGGGGAAAAATTCCTCTGAGCCAATGTGCTCAAAAATGATTCTGTCCTCTTTCTTTCTTTCTTTCTTTCTTTCTTTCTTTCTTTCTTTCTTTCTTTCTTCTTTCTTTATTCTTCTTCTTTTTTTTTGTCTTCTTTGCAGTACTAGGGATTGAACCCAGGGGCATGCTACCTCTGAGATACAACCCCAGTCCTATTTTTTTAATTCTTTATTTTGAAACAGATTCTCACTAAGTTGCAGAGGGCCTCACTAAGTAGCTGAGGCTGACCGTGAACTTGCGATCTTCCTATCTCAGCCTCCCAAGGATTACAAGCATGCGCCACCAGGCCTGGCTAGATTCTCTCTTCTTTTTCTAAGGGTGGAATCCATAAGGTGTATGAGTATAGTGAGTCAGGACTGTAGTTTGTTTTAATTTTTCTCATTCCAGGTGTATATTTACTCTAGAGGATTTTAGTCTCCCCACAGATCCCTTCTCCAAGGGTAGTAGAAGCAATTAAATCACTGAGTTCCCTGCTGAAGGGGAGAGGAGGAGACAAAATGACCAGCTAGTTTTAATCCTGGCACCTTAAGGTTTAGAATCCATACATAGCTACACCCAAGTGGTGTTACTCCATGGCATAGATGGTAGGTATGCTGAACTGCTGCACCCTCCACTCCCTACTCAAGGCAAGCTCATGCTCCCAACAGCATCAACCTGTTAGTCTAATAGTGTCAGAGACATTCCTCCAAGTCATGCCTGTCTTGTATAGTTGAAACCTGCCCAATCAATGAAGACCTTGAGACATGATATGACTTTTCTCTTCCCTCATACCAGTTTATTATCTGACACTTCTTGAGATAGAGTCTGGTTATAACAGTCTGAGTATTCACTGAGAGATGTAGTGAATTTCTTCTCTAGAGCTATCTTGTAGTACAGATTCCAGTTCCCTTATTTACTTAAGCTGTTTGCATGGTGCTGTCTTCTGTGGTATGCTGTAATTTTATTCTACCTTTGCTCCCTTAGATTGAAGAGTCTCCTTACACTGAATAAGGTATCTGGCACCAGGTGCTGGAGTTTTCTGTTTATCTTTTTTTTTCCTTTCACCCTAGTCTTGTAATTCATTAAGTTCTCTTTTCTAGACTGTCAAATCCCAGCGTTCATCCACAACCCCTTACCTCCATAAGCAGTTAAAGAGTTGTTGGTTTGTTTTCATCATGTTAAAGAGCAACCTAGTGTTGGATGTCTCCCTTCTGAGATCTTGGAGAAATCTTTCACTAGTAAATTTTACTGAACATTTAAAGGAAAGTGAAAGCCAATATGTCTCAAATGCTTTTTACAAATTAAGAAGGGGAACACTTTTAAACTGATTTTAGGGAGCCAGCATAGCCTTCCTATCAAAATCAAATACATAATTAGAAAAAGAAATTAAAACTCAATATCTCTGATAAATGTCAATGTAAACATATTCAACAAAATAGTAAACCAAGTCCAATAACATATTATAAAGTTGTACACCATTACCCAGTATGATTTATACCTGGAATACAAGAATGGTTCAACATATACAAATCAATAGATGCAATGTTCCACAGTAAGAAAATGAAGACTAACACAACTATGCAAATCTTATAGATGCATCCAATACATTTAAATAAATATAAGAAACTTTCATAATAAAACTGCTCTGCAAATTATATGTATAATGAAGTTATCTCAGCTTTAGAAAAACTAGATGAACTAAGCTTACAGCAAACATCATAATAAATAATGAAAAACAAAACAAAAGTGACTATTCTCACCACTTATATTCAACACAGAACTGGGAGAACTAACTAGAACAATTAGAAGGGAAAAGGGAATACAAGGCATTCAAGGAAAAAGTATAATTATCTCTGAAGGCAACACATTTTACATAAAAACTCTAAAGATGGTACAAAATACTGAAAAACAAGTTCAGTTAGGTTTCAGCATACAAAGTCAACATACAAAAGATTATTCCATTTTGATATTCTAACAAGGAACTCTTGTAAAAGAAATTAAGTAAACGGTCTCATAGCCATTGCACTACATTGAGGACCATAGAGATAGAGCTGAATCTAGTGAAAGAGATGATACTACACCACTCTAGGTCTCACTGAGATAAAATTAATGAGAATAGAGAATGGAGATACTAATATGTTTAGAATTAAAGTGCGTTTTCATGTAATTTTGTGCAAACTAGCCAAGAGGATATTACTTTAGTCATTTTCCCATTTGGTATTAAGATGTATTCAGAAAGGTAGAAAACAGTGTCTCCCAAAGAGAACAGAAAATTTGAAGACAGACCAAATGCACATGAAGCTATTTGTAAGAAAAATGAAGAGTACACATAAAAAGTGGAAAAATATACAAGAATCCCCTTGTACCAAGAGGCATTCTTTTATATTTTTCTTGTTTTATTTTGAGCATTGCCCAAAACTCAAATGAGAATATCTTGGCCTGTTCATTGCTGATATTTCAAAGAAGCTGGGAGGGATGCAGAATAATAATACTATAGATGACGAACAGCTTTATGAAAAGAAGGAAGCTTAGCTAAAAGGACAAAATGCAACATGTACACATTTTTATGTACAGTTAACACACTACAAAATATGTCTTAAAATAGCCATGTCCTTGTGGAATTTATAATAGCTACTAACCTTCCTTGGTACAACATGGGGGATATAAATTGGCATGCAAATTTAAAGCAGGTTCCTGTTGGTGCACAGTATAAATTAGTTATATATGTGGATGGTAATTTTCATCTTCAGTTGTCTCTGATGCAGCACATATGGAATAACATCATTCCATTTATTAAATGCCACTCTATAAATGTAAAAATAATTCCAAAGAACACTGAAGGTGTGTTTTTAAATTTTCAAAAGCAATATTGTTGTTTTTTTCCTATATCTGAAATTTTTTCTGTGATATTTTGCTTTTTCCACTTTTTGATCACATTAGTTATTATAATATTTATATTTTTATTTAGCTACTTGATTTAAACATAATTTATCTACATATACTGCATCCTCATAATGGGAGTAGTGAGAGTTGAGTCAAAATAACATTAGCTCATAATTGAGACTTAAAAATTTTGATGAGCTTATATCAAATGTTGTAAAACCCAGTTATTTTTAAAATGAAGAGTAAATTCAACAGATAAAATATTTGTTTTCTCCAAAATTCATAAGTCGAAACTCCAACCCCTAAGGTGATGACGTTATGAGATGAGGATTTTAGCTCATTGGATATAGCTCTGAATAATACAATGAGTGCCCTGAGAATGAAGAATGTAATGAGTGCCTCAATAAATTCATTGCAACCCTCTCCAATTGGGAATACAAGAGCAATACGCTGTCTGTAACACAAGGAATGTACTCTTTTTTCTTTTTTTTTTTTTTTTTGGTACTGGGGGTTGAACTCAGGGGCATTCTACCTCCGAGCTATACCCCCAGCCCTATTTTTTATTCTTTATTTTGAAACCAGGTCTCACTAAGTTGCGGAGTGCCTCACTTAGGTAGCTGAGGCTGGCCGCGAACCCGGATCCTCAGGTCTCAGCCTCCCGAATGCTGGGATTACAAGCGTG
>PVLC010016718.1:0-29607 GCA_004027655.1 Graphiurus murinus
TTGAACTCAGGGGCATTCTACCTCCGAGCTATACCCCCAGCCCTATTTTTTATTCTTTATTTTGAAACCGAGTCTCACTAAGTTGCGGAGTGCCTCACTAGGTAGCTGAGGCTGGCCGCGAACCCGGATCCTCCGGTCTCAGCCTCCCGAATGCTGGGATTACAAGCGTGCGCCACCACGCCCGGCTGGGTTATTTGTTTTCTTAGCTGTGATTTTCTTGAGTTCTCTGTATATCCTAGATATTAGTCCTCTATCAGAAGAGTAGCTGGCAAAAATTTTCTCCCACTTTGTGGGCTCTCTGTTGAGGTTCTTGATAGTTTCCTTTGCTGCACAGAAGCTCTTCAGTTTAATGCAATCCCATGTAGTGATCTTCCTTTGAGTTGATTGTGCTTTTGGGTCTTCTTGAGAAAGTTTTTACCTGTGCCTGTGTGTTGTAGTGTTGGTCCTATGCCCTCTTCAAGTAGCTGCAAGGTCTCTGGCCTGACTTCCAGGTCTTTGATCCACTTTGAGTTGACTCTTGTGCAGGGTGAGAAAGTGGGGTTTATTTCCATTTTCTTGCATATGATTAATCAGTTGAAAAAAGAAATTGATGAAGACCTTAGAAGATGGAAAGATCTTCCATGTTCTTGGATAGGCAGAATAAATATTACCAAAATGGCCATCCTCCCAAAAGTGATCTATAGATTCAATGCAATAACCATGAAATTACCAAGGTCACTCCTCACAGACATAGAAAAATCAGTTCTTAAATTCATTTGGAACAACAAAAAAGCCCAGAATAGCCAAAGTAGGTCTTAGCAACAAGAACCATGCAGGAGGCATCACAATACCTGACTTCAAACTCTACTACAAAGCCACAGTAATAAAAACAGCATGGTATTGGCACAAAAACAGGCACATAGACCAATGGAGCAGAATAGAAGATTCAGAAACAGACCTACATGCTTACAGTCAATTGATTTTTGACAAAGGAGCCAAAAACATACACTGGAAAAAAGATAGCCTCTTTAACAAATGGTATTGGTAGATATCTTTAAATGTTAAATGGACATAATCTGATCTAGGAATTTCACTTCTATTTCTAGATATACTCACACAAGGAAAATCATTTGTCAATCAGGATATTCTTTCCTGTACTATTTGTAATAGTATAAGATTAGAAATTACTTCAATGTCCCTTATTCAGGAACTGATTAAATGAATTATATAGATCTATAACTACTAAACCAATTTAAAATTAACTAGACAATGCTGAATTTTAAAAACATTTAATACATTAAATATATATTATATATTGAAGAAATATATTATTTTTGCTGGAAAATTATAAATTATTATAACCATTTTGAATATTAATCCAACTCTAGCAAAATTAATCATTAGAATACCTTTGACCGAGCATTCACAGTTTTGGGAATCTATCCAACAAAAATGAGAATGCAACCCTGGGGTCACATATACAAGGATATTTTGTATAACAATGTTTTAACAGAAAAAGGAAGGATAGTTCTGATATCTATGAATAAGGAAATAGTTGAACAAATTATGACATAGCCAAGCTAGTAAATATTATGCAGCTGTTAAAAGGAATGAGTTAGCATGGCATGGTGGCACACACCTGTAATCCCAGTACTTGGGAGACTGAGACAGGAGGATTGCAGGTTTGAGACTAGTCTCAGCAACTTAGTGAGATTCTCAGCAACATATTGAAATCCTGTTTCAAACAAAAAATAAAGTGATCTGGGGTGTAGCTTAGAGATACAGTGCCCCTGGGTTCAATCCCCAGTACCATAGAAAACTATGCTGAATTTGAGTTCTATGTATGGATCTGAAGGAATAACCATGTTCTCATTCAGATAAAAAAGCAAATTACAGAGTAATGTATATAATATGATTCCATTTTCATTAGTAAAGGAAATATTTAAATCCCTAAAAATATTAATATATAAATGTAAAAATAGCTATGGGAATCTGAGCATGTTGGTACATGCCTGTAATCCCAGTACTTGAGAGGCTGAGACAGGAGGATTGCAGGTTCAAGCTCAGAAATGTTGGTTAACTTAGCAAGACCTTGTTTCAAAATAAAACATAAAATAGTGCTGGGGGGTAACTCAGAAGTAGAATGTCCCTGGATTCAATCCCCAGTACCCTCCCCCCACACACACAGCTGTGGGAAGAAGCATCAAATGGTAAATACTGATTACCTCAGGTAGAAGGCAGTTGAGTGGGTGGGAAGGGGATAGCTATTGAAATGATTCTTTCTGTAGTTCTATATTGTTTGTCTTGTTACAATGAGCATGTGCTACTGTAATATATAAAAATTTAATTTAAAACATAGATAAAGTAGAGAGAAAAATGGACTGGAGGGGGCATGAGGGAAATGAAGGCAGTCAGGAGACTGCTGCAACACTACACAAAGGAATGATGGTGACTAAATTAGGGTAGCAGCCATGGAAACAGAAATAGACAGATTTAGTTAGTAGGTGCAAATAATAGGACTCGGTGATTTGATTGAAAGAAGAAAAGGAGAAGTCAAGGAAGCCACCCAGATTTCTGGCAAGGTGCTGTACAATTCACCGAGATAATGATCAGGGGAAGAAGATGTGTGGTTTTCGACAGGTTGAGTTCCAGGTACCTCTGGGAAATTGAAGAAGAGAAAACTTATAAGTAGTCTGAGATATGCATCTGAAGCTCAGAACAGATATCTGGGCTGGAAATACAGATATGGAGATCATTAGCTATATTGGTATGCTCTCAGTTACAAGTGACAGATAGCCAGCCTAAACTGGCTTAAGATTTTAAAAAAAGAAAGAGGGGATTTATTGCCTCATTTAACTGCCAAGTCCCCAACAAAGCTGGCCTAAAACATGGCTTAACCTTGGGGCTGAAATAATGTCATCAGGACTTTCTCAGCTCTGCTTTCTTTTGTATTGGCCTCATTCTT
Source organism: Graphiurus murinus (assembly GCA_004027655.1). NCBI lineage: Eukaryota > Metazoa > Chordata > Mammalia > Rodentia > Gliridae > Graphiurus > Graphiurus murinus. Next base: position 2,945 of record PVLC010016718.1, read on the forward strand.
CAGGCAGGTTCTGTCTATGAGATGGCAAAAATAGCTACTCAGAGCCCTAGATTTGCATCTTACAGACTGAGCCAGCCTCATGGAAAGAGTATACTCTTATCCATCCATTGAATTCTATAAGAAAGATGTTGCTGGCAACATTGGGGACAGTAATTTTAGCAGAGTCATAGGGGCAGAAGGGTTCAGGATTAAACTAGACAATGAAGTAGAACATAGCAAATATAAATAAAAGGGAAGAGGAGAATATAGTAATCACTAGAGATTTATTAAGCACTTATTATGCACAAAGCACTGTGTTATAATAAACCTAGGGACACAAAAATGAGTATAATATTATTTCTTAGTTCTGGAAATACAGTCTTCATAAAGAAAGAAAATCTTATAAATAATTTACAGGAGTGATATGTACTTATATGTAGGTATGATAAGATTGCAATGGGATCATAGAGGACAGAGCCAGAGAATTGCCAATCAAATACATTAAATACATCTCTGAGGGGAAATGCACAATGGCTTGCACACATTAAGCATGCATACATTAATGAATGAGGTGACATTTGAATTGGATTTTTGAGGAAGAATGGGACTTCAATGAAGTGAAGTATAAAGTTTGTTTCTAACAAAGGAACATAAAGTACAAAGGTTTGCTAGCTCTCCTCTTGGCATGGGAGGCTTGGAAGAAGGGCAGAGGGAAGCCAGACTGTTGATCAGAGAAAATGTGACAAGAGGTCAAAGTAGTCTGAGGAGGCCTTTAAATGCCCACTCGGGTACTTAATAAATGGCATTTTAATCCCTTTGGCATCTTCCCCACCTCACTAGGCCTCTCCTACCCTCCATATCCCTGAGAAAGAAATGCTAGCAAGGCACACATAATTTTTCCTTGTTACTAAATATAAGATACAAGCTATGGATAATGATTCTTAATATTGGCAGTTCATTCCCTGATCTTCTACTTACCAACCTCCGGTGGAAAGTAGCAAAATACATTTAGACTCTTGATGTAATTTAGAAGTGATAATTGATCCTACTTTCTTTCTCATTCAGAACTCTTAAATGACTTAGAAGATATAGATCCTATGTGATTAACATGGTCACAGCTGTAGAGAGGGCTATTTTTGCAATGGTGAAAGATCAAGGATGCTTTCCTATAGGCTTATGAATCTTAGCTATATTTTACTTCTGTTTACATTATACAACCCCTTTAATAGACCTGGTACTGTAATGCATTAGATTAGTTGTTTAGCATCTACCTGCACTGAATTCCATATACTCCAAGCCAGGAGTCTAAGCAACCTATGCTTTATAACATGGTATACTAGAAAGAAGATAGCATTGTGCATATCTATTCTCCTTATAGCAAAAAAAGTCGTAGGTCTGGCCTACTGCCAGAAAGTTAGTAGTGTCATCTTTATTGATGAAATTCCGTACATCATTATCTTACATTGTGCCAGAGAAGCAGGAAGAAGATTGACTTGGTAATTCGCTATATTTCGATCCTAATCTGTTTAGAAATATGATTTCTTTAAAAGGAAATGGAAAAAGAATGTGTTTTTCATGATAGCTTCACAGTATCTCCTGAGAGGATGTTTAGTTATTGTAAATACAGCAATTTGATTCTGTCTTTGAATTTCAGATAGATTTCATCTCTTTAAAAAATATAAAGTATATTGAAATGACCAGATTTTAAAGTATGAAATGCATGCTTCCAAAGATGAAATTTTTATTTGAAGTCACACATTTGAATCTATATTTTGTTTAAAAGAATTTCACATGAGTCCTAAAGGCACTGGTTTGTATGATACATTATTTTTACAAGTTATTCCCAATACTCTTTAAAATTTTGTTTACACTGTAACCTATTTCAAGAATAAAGGTGTATTTGTGGTGCAAATATTTTATTTCAGAGGTTGTTTTCAAGTTTCGGTTCAGCACTTTAATCTGTTCTCCTGACCCTCTAGCATTATATTCAAAATCTAGAAGGTATCAGAAACAAGGCCCAGATTTAGTCCAGTAAAGATCCCAGTGCATGGGTAAAGCATACATACAAGAAAGAAAAATAAATCAGCCAATACCAACAAATAACTTTTCTGAGCCGGGCGTGGTGGCGCACGCTTGTACTCCCAGCATTCGGGAGGCTGAGACTGGAGGATCCGGGTTCGCCGCCAGCCTCAGCTACCTAGTGAGGCACTCCGCAACTTAGTGAGACTCGGTCTCAAAATAAAGAATAAAAAAAAATAGGGCTGGGGGTGTAGCTCGGAGGTAGAATGCCCCTGAGTTCAATCCCTAGTACTGCAAAAACAAAAACCAAAATAAATAAATAAATAAATAACTTTTCTGACCTTTAGTTTCTCTTTGAGATAGCTTGGGGTAAGGAAAGTACCTAGAATTTAAAACCATACAGACTTGATTCCAAATTGTAGTTCTGCTGGGCATGGTGGCACATTCCTGTAATCCCAGTACTTAGGAGGCTGAGACAGGATTGCAGGTTCCAGGCCAGCCTCAGCAATTTAGCGAGTTCCTCCACAACTTAGTGAGACCCTGTTTCAAAACAAAAAATGGGGCTGAGGGTGTAGCTCAGAGGTAGAATGCCCCTGGGTTCAATTCCCAGTACCACCAAAACCAAAAAAAATTCTAGCTTTACTACTTTTTTGTAGAATTTTGTGGCCTTGGCCATGCCATATAACCTCTCTCATCTTAAGTTTTTTTATTATATTAAGATAATAATGATGCTTTTTGATGAGATAGAATTATAGATAATTTTAAATACCTAATCCAATGCCAGCACATTACAGGGGCTCAAAAGTTGATAATCATTAGTATCAATTGGAAAATAAGAATAGTATCAGTACATGTACTTCTTACATTATGGATGGAATAAATGAGAATACTTCCTTTTTTTTTCCAAACGCCACAATCTGTTTGCCACTTTATAGTTGAGAAAAGAAGCTATCTTTCTTTTCTCACACAACCATGATGATGAAAAGAGATAATAAATGTTAAAACACTTAAAATTTTGGAGTGCTGCTCAAGATTATGATGGAGCCTTTATTTTAAATAAATCTTGTCTGAAGAGTTCTCTTTCTAGCCAGGCGTGGTGGCCCACGCTTGTAATCCCAGCATTTGGGAGACTGAGACCAGAGGATCCGGGTTCATGGCCAGCCTCAGCTACCTAGTGAGGCACTCTGCAACTTAGTGAGACCCTGTTTCAAAATAAAGAATTAAAAAATAGGGCTGGGGGTGTAGCTCGGAGGTAGAATGCCCCTGAGTTCAATCTCCAGTACCACAAAAAAAAAGAGTTCTCTTTCTTTCTTCTCCCTCTGATTTAAAAAATAAAAATTGGATGTCTCAGGCTGGGGATGTAGCTCAGTGGTGGAGCATTTTGCTAGCATGTGTGAGGTCCAGAGTTCCATCCTCAGCACCAAAAACAGAAAAACAAACAAAAGCTCGATATCACAAACTACCATTACTATCAATAATTTGTTACATCTGATTTTGTCCATTGCACAGAATGTTGAGAAAATAAAATATTTTCAGCCTTCACAGGTCTTTTATTTGGCAACCACAAACATCCAGAACACAGCCTAAAACCCCAAAAGAAGGGGGAATAAAAAAATCCTATGGTCTGGGAACAAGGCCTCTCTACCCTAATAACAGAGGAAGGACACCAAGCTTATGAGACATTTTGGTTTAGTTTTTTACGTAAAATAAAATCTACTTACTGATGTAATGATCTTGGTTGTCTGATAAGCAAGTGGAATGGGAGAAGGGGTCTAATAGATGTGAAAAAACTGATATCCTAAGTATATACATTTAGTAGTGTATAGAACAGAAACATTCTGAAGATAGAATAAGTAGAAATGTGAAATAATTTGGAACCATTACTGTAGGGGTTCACATTCTCCTATATATGTTGCTAGACACTGGGCTTCTTGTTGTATGGTACAGTATGGGATTTTCATGGTGGCTTTTCATCTTCAATTAGACAGCTGTGTCTGATATGACAAGACAGGGAAATCTCAAAACAATTTAGAAAGATTTCTGTCTGATTTCAAAGTTTGTTGTTAGATGAGTAAGCTTTAGTTAGCCATAAAATTCGTTTCTGTGGAACCTGTTACATGGTATCAAGTAAGTGAAGTACATAAATATACTAAATGAGGATTGTAGAGCATTATAAATAGAAAGAAATCTGAGGTGTAGTATTTAAATGAATTACACTAGAAGCCATGTTAAGGATTATGTAATGCATCCTAAAATATTTTATATGGGTTTTTTAAAATTTGGATAACAACCAAATATGCTAAATATGAAAATTACTCAGGATACAATATAAAAAATCCTGATGCCAGATGTATATCAGAATCTTATAGGACCATATGAATAGCAATAACGAACATAAATTATTGGTCAAAACTCTACATACAAATGTTGAAGACTGAATTGAATATGATCTGGGTTGGAGAGTTCCCTCACTGTCCTCTAACCTAGAGCTAGTCAGCTTCCATGTTACTTCACAAAAGGTCAAATGCAAACTGTAAAGTGGCATGTAAATATAAAGTATTATTTCTCCTAAAAGTTGAATACAGGAAATTGTTAGCAAGAGTTTATTAATTGGAAATTTCAGAGAACTAGGGGATTAGAAATAAACCAAAAGCCTAGGTATGTTAATATATCATGCACCATTGCCATAGGATGGCAAAGACTGCAGTGTAGCAAATGGTCTTACCTTTTTCATTTGACTTTGCTGGTTTTACAACTTTTTCCTCAAGCCAGTCCCCCTCCCTGACAACCTTCTTACTTCCTAACTTCTTTTTTAAAATTCTGTGCTGATCATTTTCTGATCAGCACATAATATTAGTACACATGTATAAAGGACAGTGTCATATTTTGATTCATGTATACATTGGGTAATGATCAGTGTAAGATGATTACCATGTCTATCACCTTACACAGTTATCATTTCTTTATATATTAGTGTCTTCAATATCCTCTCTTCTATTTTGGGACATACAATGCATTATTTTAACTATATTTCCCCAACTGGGCCACAAAATACCATAATATATTCCTCCTATTTAACTGTAACTTTGAACCCATTAACCAACCATCAGCCCTCTCGCCTGCTCTCCCCAGTTTAATTGACCCATCACCTCTCCCACTTATTCTCCCTAGTCCTTGGTAACTACTATTCTACAGACTCAACTTCTGAGATCAACTGTTTTAGATTCTACCTGTGAGTAAAAGTATGCAGTTTATTTCTAATCCTAATTCAGCCTTAGACTTTATGGTTCTTAAGAGACGATGTCTAGAGCAACACAATTTACAATAGCCAAATTATAGAATCAACCCAGATGTCCATCAACAGATTAATGGATAAGAAAAAAGACATGGTATATACACACAATGGGATTTTACTCAGCCATAGAGAACACAATTATGTCATTTGCAGGAAAATAGATGGAACTAGAGGATATTATGCTAAGTGAGATTAGCCAGCCACAGAAAGTAAAAGGTCCTGTGTTTTCTGTCATATTGGAGGAGGGAGGTGGAGAAGGTAAGAACTGAGGAAGGAACAGTTCAAATAATGCTATGTCCATATATCAATCTCACTAACATGCATGAGGACAGGGGAAACAGGATGGGATCAGGAAGGAAACCCACCAAATGAGCATGTGTATTTGTATCACTTTGAACTTCATTATGATATATAATTAAAATATGTCAATAAAAATATAAAAAGGTCTTGATGTACCTTTATCCAAATAGTTCATCTTTTTAGTTTTCATTCTTCCATGAGCATGCTTAAGATGCTTACATTTTCTAGGTCTCATTCATGTATTTTCATCTTCCTTGCTATATGATGAGCCACAAGAGATTAGGGATTTCTTCTATTTTGGTATGGCAACTAGAGTAAGGTAAGCAAATTGTTAAGAAGTTAATGAATGTTTCTAGATTGGAAGATAACATGCTATAGGACCATGCTACAGCATACCTCTCTTTTGATAAAGACTACATTTGAAACATCCTGAGAGATAGACCGTAGACAGTATCTATGAAGGCACAGAGAGCTGTATATAGGGGCAAATGGTTGCTAACTCATTGAAAGATTGAGGGAAGAAGTTGTTATAAAAGTTTATTCATGAGTGAGTCACCTTTGGGCCCCCTCTGGTTCTCTTTTTGTACCATAGTAATGGTGTTGTCCACAAATGGCTTCACCAAAGGCAATGCTATACAATATACATAATATTCCATTTTTACATTTAAACAAAAATGAAGACATAAAAATTATATTATAATTTACCATTACATATTATCTCCCCTTCTTTCCCCAAATTTTATTATTTCTCTGACTGCTTAGGTATAGTGTGGTGCTCTTAACCATTTATTAGCATACAACTTGCATATTAGTACACAACTTGGATAATATTCACCTCTGGGGCATCCTCCCTGAGGCCCCTGAGGTTCTGTACATTTTTCTAGCACACTGGCTGTAACTAGGCCTCCTTTGTTTCCCTACTCAAGAAAACCTATCAGAATGTAAATTAGAGTAATGCTATTATAGAAAGAACATTACATCTGTCCCAGTTTTTATTTAAGTAAATCATTATGGACTTTCAGCACTTTGTTGTATCAAAGTATTTGCAAAACTCTTCAGTACTACAATTGTAAATCACTGCCACACTAAAACAGACACTGATTCACATTTAAGGACCTGTGTTCAGGTTGCAGGTGTGTGGCTTACTTACTGCAAAACTTTGATCATACTTATTAATCTCTCAGCCTCAGTTTCTACACAATGGTAATAATGGTGATACCTGCTTCTCTGAGTTACTTCAGAGATTAAATACAATGTTATTTAAAAAGCTTTTTTTAAATACTGGGGTTTGAACCCAGGGGCATTCTACCTCTGAGCTACACCCCCAGTCCTATTTTATTCTTTATTTTGAAACCGGGTCTCACTAAGTTGCAGAGAGCCTCACCAAGTAGCTGAGGCTGGCTGTGAACCCGCAATCCTCCAGTCTTAGCCTCCCAAATGCTGGGATTACAACCGTGCGCCACCACGCCTGACTATAAGGACCTATGTACTTCTCCTTAGGTCTTGAACTACCTATTCCTAGTCCTATATAAATTCCTCAGCCCCTTTTCCTTCAGAAGCATTTTCTTGTAGTTGATCCACCCATCATGCTCAGATTCACATTTCTTCTGTTAGAACCAACTATGCTAAGCCCTAACTCCTAAAGATTTTTCTTACTATGGCCATAGTGATGAACAGTCTAGGAGAGTAAAAAGTAAAACCTCATTACTTCTTTCAGAATTTTCAGAATCTTTCACCTACTCCCAGAGGATGCTTTTACATAAACCAAAAGTCACGCTCTTCTCTTGACCTGACAGTATTTCTAGTATATGCCCACACATAGCCCAGTGCAGATAGATAGATTAGGGGTGCAGAGGAAAGAGATTGCCCCCAAAGAAAAATACAAGGATAAAGGGCCTGGAGAATACAGTACTTGTGTTCTCTAGATGCCTAATAACTTAGGATATACTGGCATTCTCAAATTGTATATAAAAACCCTCTGTAGTAGGATCTGGCTGTATGCATTGCTGCTGCTGCTGCTGCTGCTCCAAGCTCTGTCCTCACATATTTCATTGGAAAATGAGGACCAAGCCACTCACAATTGTTTCTTGGTTCTCCAAAAGCAGCCCTCTCCCTAGCAATTGCTTCTCCCATTGATTTAAATCCACATTGAGTCTCCCTTTTGTTTATTTGCATTGTCTCCTTCCTTGCCGGCAAATTAGTTATCTCAGTTGGATAAGAATTGTGAATTCCAGTCTCTCTCTCTCTCTCTCTACACACACACACACACACACACACACACAAAACCCTCTTACATTTCCATGTGTACAATAGAAATCTTAAACAAGAATATACAGTGACAAAATCTGACAAGCCAAATGCCTGTCAACAAAATAGTATATAGATAAACTGATATATTCATGCAATGGAATATTTAGGCAGTAGTTAAACTAATGAATTGCAGTAACATGGATATGAATGAGCCTTACCAATATACCTTTTTTGGTGGGTACTAGGGATTGAACCCAGAGGCAGTCTATCTCTGAGCTAGAATCCCAGACCTGCTTTATTTTTATTTTGAAACAGGGTCTTGCTAAGTTGCTGAGGGGCACACTAAATTGCCAAGGCTGACCTCGAACCTGTCTCAGCCTTCCAAGTACTGAAATTACAGGCATGTGCCACCACACATGGCTTCCTGCCAGTAGACTTTTAAGTTTTAAAAGCCAGGCATTGTGGTGCCCGGCTGTAATTTCAGAACTTGGAATGCTGAGACAGAAAGAATCGCAGGTTCACAACCAATCTTGGCAATTTAGCAAGACCCTCATCAACTGGGCAAGACCCGGATTCAAAATAAAAAAGGTCTGTACAATGCCCCTGAGTTAAATCCCAATACCACACAATAAAAGTAAGGCCCTTGGGACTGAAGGTGTAGCTCAGGGGTAGAGCACTTGCTTAGCACACACAGGGCCCTGGGTTTGAACCCCATCACTGAAAAAATAAAATCCATATATTGATGTTGTAACAAAAAATAAAAAGAAACTATGTATGTATTAAATTCATTTTAAAAACAAGTCAGCTTGGACCTATACTGAAGACAAATCTGATTTAATGCAGAAAAAAACATTTTTGATAGTAGGGATTGAACCCAGAGATATTCTACCTCCAAGCTATACCGCCAGCCTGATTTTATTTCTTATTTGGAAATAAGATCTCACTAGGTTACTGAGAGCCTTGCTAAGTTGCCAAGGCTGGCTTTGAACCTACGATCCTCCAATCTCAGCCTCCCAAGTACTGAGCTTACAAGTGTGTACCATCATACCCGGCTAGTCCAAAATATTAACTATTGTTAATATTACTAGCATAGTAATGTTTATACAAAGGTAACAACAGATAAGTTTTTAAAAATCTTTTTATGAATACATGTACATGTGATATAATAATATGGAAAGGAAATGGAGGGAATCATAAACACTGGGTTCAGAATAAAGTTCACCTTGTGTGGGAAAGAGATGAGTTGAATATAAGTTTTTAACAAGTCTTAGCTTTTCTTTTGGGTGACTGGTTCCCAGATGTTTATTACATTATTTTTTAAAACTAAGTAAATAAAAGTGAGCTACACATAGACCAATGTGATTTGAGATATGCTGTAAATGTAAAATACATACCAGATTTCAAAGACTTGGGACCCAAAATAGCAATGTAAAATATCTCATTTATATATCTATATTGATTATATGCTGAAATTAAAATCTTTTAGATATATTGGGTTAAATAAAATATTAAATTATTTTCACCTGATTTTTATGTAGCTAACAAATTTTAAAATGACATATATGTACAAATTAATGACTTACATTATATTTTCATCTGATAGTAGTTTTACAGGTTGAACATCCCTAATCTAAAGAATCTCAAATACAAAGTGCTCCAAAATCTGAAAATTTTTGCATATAAAACAGATGCCAGCCGGGCGTGGTGGTGCACGCTTGTAATCCCAGCATTCGGGAGGCTGAGACCGGAGGATCCAGGTTCGCGGCCAGCCTCAGCTACCTAGTGAGGCACTCCGCAACTTAGTGAGACCCGGTTTCAAAATAAAGAATAAAAAATAGGGCTGGGGGTATAGCTCGGAGGTAGAATGCCCCTGAGTTCAATTCCCAGTACCGCAAAAAAAAAAAAAAAAAAAAAAACAGATGCCACAAATCTGATGATTCAATGTACTCAAACTGTTTTATTCACAAAATTTTACGTAAAATAATGTATAAAATTACCTTCAGGCTGTATTTGGGAGGCTGAGACAAGAGGATTGCAGGTTTGAGGCTAGCCTCAGCAATTTAGTGAGGCCCTCAGCAACTTAGTGAGACTGCATTTCAAAAAAACAAAATAGGACTGAGGGTATAGCTCAGAGGTAGAATGCCCCTTGGTTCAATCCCCAATACCACGAAAGAACATTAGTTTTAGGTTTTGTGTATAAAGTATATATGAAACATAAATGAATTTTGTTTTTAGACTCCAGTCCCATACCTAAGATATTTCATGATGTATATACAGATGTTCTAATACCAGAAAAAATCCAAATTGTGAGACATTTCTTCTGGTTCCAAGCATTTTAAATAGAGAGTAGTCAACCCATATAAGAATTCTAACAGCATTGTTCTTTATATGTATTCCTAGCTAGCTATTTTCAGGCTTAAAGCTATTTAGTTTGTCTTTTTAGGCTTAATAATTCTAATTCATTTTATTTGGGGGTTTCTGCAGCCTTAATTGAAAATTTTAATGAATACAAAAGTGATATATGCTTATTCTATAACACAATTAAGCATCAGAGAAATTTAAGGTATAACACAGAGAAAGTAGCAACACAATTTCAGTTCCCAGACATAGGGAGTTTTAACAATTAGGCAGATATTCTAGGTGCATGTGTTTTTAAGGTATTAGAAACTGAACATCACAGCCAGCGTGGCAGCGCACACCTGTAATCCCAGTGCTTGAGAGGCTGAAACAGGAGGATTGCAGGTTCAAGACCAGTCTCAGCAACTTAGTGAAGCCCTCCACAACTTAGTGAGACCCTGTTTCAAAATAAAAAATGAAATTGGGCTGGGGGTGTAGCTCGGAGGTAGAACAACCCTGGGTTCAATCCCCAGTACCACACATACACACAAGAAAATAAAGTTAAAAAGAAACTGCTTCCTAAGAAGAGAACAAAAGCTATAAAGAGAAATGGATGTGTCTTGTTTTCTCCAAAAAAGAGTGTCGAGTGTCACAACTGTCCTTGTTCTTTCTCACTTTCTCTGATATAAGAGATGCAATGGATGGTTATGGCTCAATGTTTATGTCAAACAGAAAGTGAAAGCAGTGATTCTCACCTCTGGAGTTATAATATTCTATTGTTAGTTGGAAGTTTGGATTTCTTTTCCTGACCTAATCTCCTCTTTCCTCCCCAAAAGAAGTACCATTTGGCATGTGTTTATTCTAAAAACTAAAATGAATGAAATTAATGTTTTGGGGATTTCCTAGCCAGGTACAGTGGCACACATCTGTGATCCAAGTACTTGAGAAATTGAAGCAGGAGGGTTACAGATTTGAGGACAGTGCAGGGTAACTTAGACCCACTTCAAAATAAGGAAAATAAAATGGGGCTGGGGGTGTAACTCAGAAGTAGAACTCTCTGGGTTCAATCCCTAGTACGAAAAGAAAAAAGAATTTCCTAATACCCCTTGGCAAAAAATCAGAAACCCAATGGGATATTATGAAACTAGAACTAAGAATCACTGTTTTAGTGTATTGATCTCCAACAAAGTAACTGATCATTTCTCCCAGTGGTTATAAAACAGGCTTCTGATGGGAGTATAATGATTTGGGGAAAACAAGACACATTCATTTCTCTTAAGTTATAGCTTTCTTTCTTTTCTTAGGGAGCAGTTTACTGGAGGTAGCTATAAGAGGGAGAAAGAATCCGAAGGTCAAATTTGGATTATGTGCTAGAACTTGAAAATTTCTTTCCAAATTGCCTGAGGCTGTATATAAAAATCATTAATAGAGAAATAGCTATTTTTTCAAGCCTTGGGCTAAGTGCCGTGAAAATTACAGAAGCTATTTTTCTTTGTTAACATTATTGATTGGCAAATTCAGAGATTTTTGGATACATTTCCTGGAACAGGCACCAAACAGTTTGACATTTTTCCTTCTTTTCCTTTCAATGAAATGAATTCTACATTCAACATCATATTCTTGGGAAACATACCAATGAATTTTTAAGTCGTATTCTATATGATCCTAGTCCCTGCACTTGCTGAGACCTACAAGGGAAAAATAAATACAAACTGCTCTCTTACTGTTACTCTAATTAGAATTTCTTTTATTTCCCTTCTTTGGGAAAATAGCACACTTGAGCTACACATTCCAAGAAAGGCTTTTCTGAAACTCTCCTTGTAAGCCTCCTATATACTCAAGTCACTATAATTTTCTTCTAACCCTAACCCTATTTACTCCATAAATCTAGCTTATTTGTCTGTTTCTGTACTAGTCACATGTTTGTATGTCTTGCTTCTTCCTCCTATCAGACTGACAACTCCTTGAGATAAGAAATCATGTCTAGATATAATTCCAAAGTAATATAATATATGTGTCCAAACATACTTATTAACAGAACTGTTATCAAGAACCCATTTGCCCCAAACCTTTCTTAGATTTATTTTATGCTATTCATGTTTTTCATTAAAAGTCATAAGTCCATATAACATGGTAAACTTATTCAGAGATGACATAAAGATAAATTATAGCTAGAAACAAATAAATACCCTGCATGAATTTTAAGTATTAATGGCCCTTTTTATATTTTTATGATTTTAGTTTGCTTTTACTATATAAAAATATATCACTGGGCATGGTGGTGCATCCTTGTAATCCCACTACTTGGGAGACTGAAACAGGAGGATAGCAGGTTTGTGGCCAGACTCAACAACCTGGTGAGGCCCTCTGCAATTTAGTGAAACCCTGTTTCAAAATAAAAAATAAAATTGAGCTGGGGGTGTAGCTCAGAGATAGAATGCCCCTGAGTTCAAACCTCAGTACCACAAAAAAATATATGTATGTATGTATGTATGTATATGTGTAGATATACAGGATATATATATATATATACACATACAGATGTCTTGTTCATGAACTATTGTGTTCTCTTTTTTATCAAACAGAATGGGAGGTTAAACAGAGCATTTAGGTGAGAATGCATATCTAGAATTCAGATCTATTTCAGCTACTAACTAGCTGTGGGACTTAGATGGATCAATCCTGCTTAGTGCCTTGGGCAGGGGAGGGATATTGCCTAACACATATCCTGATAACCACAGGGGCATTGACAAGATCAATACATCCAAAATAAACCAGATGGTAGAGTAGTAGACCACTTGCCTGGCATGTGTAAGGCCCTGTGTTCCATCCCCAGCACTACAAAAAGAAGAAGAAATATATGAGAAAGTCCTTTATAAATTAACCATATAAATATGAGGGTTTTCAGATGTAATTACATTTGTAGCTCCAACATTAAAAAAAAAAAAAAAAAAAAAACATTTTGAGCCGGGTGTGGTGGCGCACGCTTGTAATTCCAGCATTCGGGAGGCTGAGACCGGAGGATCCGGGTTCGAGGCCAGCCTCAGCTACCTAGTGAGGCACTCCGCAACTTAGTGAGACTCGGTTTCAAAATAAAGAATTAAAAAAATGGGGCTGGGGGTGTAGCTCGGAGGTAGAATGCCCCTGAGTTCAATCCCCAGTACCGCCAAAAAAAAAACAACAAAAAAAAAACATTTTGATGTTGAGACTGGACCTGCCTATATTATGGAGGCTGGCATCAAACTTGTGATCCTCCTGCCTCAGCCTCCCAAGTAGTTAAGATTATATTTATGTATGTAGCATCATGCCTGGTTAACATTTGTAGTGTTGTAAGGAACCACCAATAATATTTTCCAAAATGTCTGTATTAATTTACATTCTTGCAACAGTATACAGATCCCATTTTTTCCACATGCTTGCCAACACTTATCATTTATCTTTCTAGGAATAGCTATTATAACAGGTATGAGATAGTATCTCTTGTGGTTTTAATTTTTATTTCTCTGATATAGAGATGTTGAACATTTTTGCATATATCTCCTGATTGCTTGTATGTCTTCTTTTGAGAAATATCTGTAACAGATCTTTGTCCATTTTTTAATTGAACTATTTGTTTCTTGCTATTGAGTTATAAGAGTTCCTTATATATTTTGGGTATTAACCCCTTATCAGATGTGTGGTTTGCAGATATTTTCTCCAATCTATAGGTTTTCTCTTCACTCTGCTATTTACAACTTTTTTAGTTTGATGCAATTCCTTTTGTCTACCTTTTGCTTTGCTTGTCTGTGCTTTCAGAATCCAATGCAAGAATTCATTGCCCATAAAGGAGTTTTATTGAGATATAATTCACATGCCAAATACTTCACCCATTTAATGCATAAAATTCAGTGGTTTTTTAGTACAGTTCAAGAGTTACACAGCCATCATCATAATCAATTCTAGAATATTTTCATCATTTCAATGAGAAACTCTTTTACTATTATCCTCAATACCCTTGTTTTCTCTCCAGCTATAGGCACCCACTAGTTTACTCTTTATCTCAATAACTTTGCCTATTGTGTGAAAAGCTGCAGAAAATGCCAGAGGGAAAATTCACAATTTTTATTTTCAATATGATCAAAAATGTTAGAAATAAAATCAGAGAGAATGTACAGGATATGAAAGGACATATCAATAAAGAAATTGAGGCCCTAAATAAGTACAAAAAAGAGGCCCGGGGCGGGGGGAAGGAAACAATAAATGAAATGAAAATCTCAATAGAAACTACCTCCGAAAGACTAGATGACATGAAAAAGTTATACTCTTAGAAGATAGCACATTCAAAACTGAAAACACAGTCAACAATATAGAGAAGACAATATGACAACATGACCAGAATTTTCAAGTCAATAGGCATTGAAGGTGTAGTAACATGAACCCAGGACATTAGAAACCTCTTCAGAGAAATCATATCAGATAATTTCCCAAATATTGAAAATGAGATGGACATCCACATACAGGAGACATTCAGAACCCCAATAAGACAAGCTCAAAGAAAAACTTCTCCACGCCACATAATAATCAAAATGAATAACATAGACTTAATGGAGAGAATCTTACATACATTAAGAGCAAAAGGCGCTTGTAATCCCAGCATTTGGGAGGCTGAGACCGGAGGATCCGGGTTCGCGGCCAGCCTCAGCTACCTAGTGAGGCCCTCCGCAACTTAGTGAGACCTTGTTTCAAAATAAAGAATAAAAAATAGGACTGGGGGTGTAGCTCGGAGGTAGAATGCCCCTGAGTTCAATTCCCAGTACCGCAAAAACAAACAAACAAAGAGCAAAAGGATGAGTTACATTTGTAATAAAGGAGAAGCAATACTGTATCAAACAGAAAATATAACTCAAAATGACAGGAAACAAAATTCATCTCTCAATTATAACACTGAATGGCAAAGGTCTAAACTCCCCAACTAAAAGTCATAGACTGATAATTAAAGGATATAATCCAACTATATGCTATTTGCAAGAAACTCATAGGAAAAGATATCCAAAAGCTAAATATGAAAACAGATATATCACATGCAAATGGAGACTTAAAAACAAGCAGAGGTAACAATGTTCGTATCTGACAAAGCAAACTTTAAGCTAAAACTTATCTTAAAGAGACAAAGTGGGTCACTTTTTACTAATAAAAGGAACAATCCAACAAGAATATATGTATTAAAAGTAAACATTTATGCCCCAAATGTGGGCACATCTACTTTCATAAAACAAACTCTTTGGGACATTAAGTCTCAAATAGATTCAAGTGCAATAATATTGGAAGACTTTAAAAAACACCTCTAGTACCACTAGGTTGATCTTCCAGACAAAAGATAAGTAAAGACTCTTCAGACCTAAAGAACACTATAAAGCAAATGGACCTACTAAACATATAGAGAGTATTCCAACCAACAACAGATGAATACATATTCTTCTCAGCTGCTCATGGAAGCTTTTCCAAAATAGACCATATTCTTGGCCACAAAGCAAGTACTAGAAAATTCAAAAAATGTAATATAGTTCCTTGTATCTTTCCAGATCATAATGGAATGAAAGTAGAAGTCAACAACAGAAAGACCTAAAAGAATTATGTAAATACATGGAGATTGAGTGATATACTTTTGAATGAGGACTGGATCATAGCAGAAATAAAATTCCTAAAAATAAACAAAAATAGAGACACAACATACCAAAATCTATGGGACACTTTGAAGACAGTTTTAGGATGAAAATGTAAAGCATTCAGTGCCCACATAAGAAAAAGAGAAAGTTACCAGATAACCAACCTAATGATACACATCAAGGCCCTTGAAAAACAGGAACAGATTTATCCCAAAACCAGTAGAAGGCAGGAAATAATTAAAATAAGAGTAGAAATCAATGTAATGAGAACAAAAATATAAAAGATGATAAACAAGATTGATAAACTGTTAGCCAGTCTAACCAAAAGAGAAAATCAACCCAAATTGCTAAAATAAGAATTAAAAAAGGAGACATCACCACAGATAGTGGGGAAATCCACAGGATCATCAAAAACCATTTTAAAAATTTATACTCCAATAAACTAGAAAATGTAGAAGAATTTGAAAGATTTCTGGACACATGCAACCTGCCTAAATGGAATAAAGAAGATATAGAAAACCTAAATTGACCAATAGCAAGCAAAGAGATAGAAATGGCAATTAAAAAGCCTTCCATAAAAGAAAAATCCAGATCCAGATGGGTTCCCAGCTGAATTCTACAAAACCTTAACAGAAGAACTAAACCCAATCTTTCTCAAATACTTCCATGAAATAGAATGAGATAGTATTCTTCCAAACTCCTTCTATGAAACAAGTATCACTTTAATATCAAAAGTTAATAAAGGTGCCTCAAGAAAAGAATGTTACAGTCCAATATATTTGATGAACATAGCTGTAAAAATTCTAAACAAAATACTAGTGATACACATTCTAAACCATATAAAAAAAATTGTACACCATGACCAAGTTGCTTTCATCCAGGGATGCAAGGCTGGTTTAACATATGCAAATCAATACTTGTAATTCACCACATAAATAGAACTAAGAACAAAAATCCCATGAGCATCTCAATAGATACAAAAAAGCATTTGACAAAATCCAACATCCATTCATGTTTATTACAAAACTATGGGATATGTACACAATGAAATTTTACTCAGCCATAAATAAGAACAAAATCATGTTCTTTGCAGGGAAATGGATGCAACTGGAAAACATTATGTTAAGTGAGATTAGTCAGTCACAAAGAGTAAAGAAGCATATGTTCTCCCTAATATGCGGATGCTAGGGAGAAGATGGGGCATAGGAGGGTCTCCAGATGAAAAGGAGAGATCCTCTATAACAAAGAAGTTGATTTAATTGTAGTGGATGCATGGGGCAGAGGGACACCCTAAGGCACATGATGTACTTACACAATCATATCAAGGTCACTCACTGAAGTGAACCTGAGGGGGAGGGAGGGGGAGGGAACAGGGTGGAAATTGGGGAAGGGGTCAAATGAGAATTGTGTGCAAATATGTTGTTAACAACTTGTACTTAACAAAGATGTATGCTATATTGCACGAATTACTACAATAAAAAAAAACTGCAGAAAATCAGAATAGAAGGAACTTACCTCAACATCATAAAGGCAGTATACAATAAACCCAAAGCCAATATCATATTGAATGGGGAAAAACTGCGAGAATTCCCTTTAATATCAGGATGACCAAGACAAGGATGCTCACTATCACCACTCCTTTTATATATAGTACTGGAGATTCTATCCAAAGTGATAAGGCAAGATAAGGAAAACAAATAGGAGAAGAAGAATTGGAATTATCTCTATTCACAGATGACATGATTCTATACTTGGAAGACCCCCAAAAAATCAACAAAAAGACTTCTAGAGCTAACTAACAATTTCAGTAAAGTAGGAGGGTACAAAATAAATCTAAAAAAAATCAGTAGCTTGTCTCTATGCCAAACATGAATCCACTGAAAAAGAAATCTGGAAAGTAATTCCATTTACAATAACCTTAAAAACAATGAAATAACTAGGAACAAATCTAACCAAGTTGGTAAAAGATTTCTACAATGAAAATTATAAATCACTAAAGAAAGATATTGAACATCTTAGAAAATGGAGAGATCTCCCCTGCTGTTAGGTAAGCAGAATAAATATTATCAAAAGTGAATAAATATTATCTACCAAAAATGATTTACAGAGTTAATGCAATCCCTATCAAAATACCAATGTTATTCTTCACAGACCTAAAACAGTCATAAATTTCATATGGAGAAAAAAAAGACCCAGAATAGCCAAAGCAATTCTCAGCAATAAGAGTCATGCAGGAGACATCACAATTCCTAACTTCAAATTACACTACAGAGCTATAGTAATAAAAACAGCATAGTATTGGCACAAAAACAGACACATAGACCAAGGGAACAGAGTAGAAGATACAAAAACAAATCCATACACTTATAGCCAATTGATTTTCAACAAAGGTACTAAACACATATGTCGGAGAAAAGACAGTCTTTTCAACAAATGGTGTTGGGAAAATTGGTTATCCATTTGTAGGAAAATGAAATTAAACCCTTACCTCTCATCCTGCACAGAAGTCAACTTGAGATTAGTCAAAGACCTGTAAATTAGACCAGAGACTTTGAAGTTACTAGAGGAGGCCATAGGTCCAACACTCCAACATAGAGGCACAGGTAAAAACGTCCGCAACAAACCCTAAAAGCATAGGAAATTAAAGGAAAAATTAATAAATAAATGATTTTAAACTAGAAAGTTTCTGTTCATCAAAGGAAGCCATCGAGAATCTAAGAAAAAGCCTAGAGAGAAAAGAATCGAGAGAAAGCCTACAGAATGGGAGAAGATCTTTGCCAGTTATTCCTCTGATATGAACTAATATCTAGAATATACAAAGTATGTAAACGCAAAAAAAAATAACCCAATCAAGAAACAGGCAATTGAACTAAACAGACACTTCACAAAAGAGATACAAGTGGCCAATAAACACATGATAAAAATGTTCAACATCATTAGCAATCAGGAAGATGAAAATCAAAACTACAGAGATTCCATCTAACCCCAATTAAAATGGCAATCAAGAATTCAAAATACAGTAAATTCTGGTAAGGATGTGAGGAAATAACTTTTTTTTGGAAACAGAGTTTTACTGGGTTGCCAAGAGCCTTGCCAAGTCTCTGAGGCTGGCTTTAAACCTGCAATACTCCTGTCTCAGCCTTCAATTACTGGGATTATAGGAGTGCACCAAAATGTCCAGCTGAAACAGGAACTCCTCTACTCTGTTGGTGGGATTGCACACTAGTGTATCCACTATGGAGATCAGTGTGGAGATTCCTCAGAAAACTGGGAAATGGATCCACCATATGATCCAGCTATACCACTCCTGGGTATCTTTCCATAGGGACTGAAATCAGAATATTATAGTGATACATACATATCTATGTTTATAGGAGCACAATTCACAATAACCAAATTAAGGAACCAACCTAGGTGTCCATCCATATATGAATGGATTGCAAAATTATGGGATATACACACATTGGAATTCTACTCAGCAATAAAGAAGAACAAATTTATGTCATTTGCAGGAAAATGAATGGACCCGGAGAACATTATTTTGAGTGAGATTATCCAGTCACAGAGAGTGAAGGGTCATATGTTTTCTTTCATATGCATAAGCTGGGAGTAATCATCAAGATACAAGAGAGACTTTAGATAATGGAGGAGAAACCCCAGTGGAGCAAAGGAGGTGGTCTAGGGGAGGGGAGGGAGTGGGGAGAATTAATGAAGGAAACACTTCCATTGACATTATGTGAGAATGTCAATGCCAATCTCAATATCATGTATAGGGAAGGGGAAGTAGTAGGGAGGGAGCAGTGAGGGAGGGTGGGAAATCACCAAGTGCTGTGTGTATGTATGTCACTATCACTTGAACTACATTATATGGGACTACAGTGTACCAATAAATCATAAAAATAAATAATACGAATATGAATAATAATTTTAAAATGGCTATTGTGGACATTTCATGTCAGTTCACTTATATACTATGTGGTCTTTGGTGTCTGGGTACTTTTTTTAGCATGTTTTCAAGATTTATCTATGTTTTAGCATATATCTTCCTTATTACATTTATATTGTGGTAGAGTATATGTAAATTTACCATGTTAACTATTTTAAGTGTACAATTCAATGTCATTAATACATTTATAATGTACAGGCATCACCATTGTTCATTTTGAGGTTTTTACTGTCCCGAATAGAAACTGTATGTCTATCAAATAGCATCTCCCACACATTTCTCCCCCAGATCCTCTTTTTTACTTTCTATATCTATTACTTTTCCTATTCTAGGTACCTCACATAAGCAGAATCATATATTTATCCTTTTGTGTCTGGCTTATTTCACTTAGCATACCTTCAAGGTTCATCCATGTATCACTTCACTCTTTTTCATGGCTGAATAATTCCTTCTACTTATGAATACAACATATTTTATCCATTCATCCATTTGTGGACACTTGGATTATTCCTGCTTTGTGTTGTTATAAATAGTGAAGATTTCTGTACATGTTTTTTTTTATGAAAATATGTTCCCATTTTTCTTAGGTACATACCTAGGAATGGAATTGCTAAGTCAGATGTGTAATTTATGTTCAAACTTTTGAAGAACTGACAAATGGTTTTCCAAAGCAGCTACTCCATTTTTAATATCCCACCAGTAGTAGATGAGGGTTCCAATTTTTCTGTACCCTCACCAACACATGTTACTATCTGTCTTTTTTATTTTCATGATCCTAATTGTTGAGAAGTGGTACCTTATTGTAGTTTTGATTTACATTTCCCTGACAAACAATGATGCCAAGTATCTTTTCATGTGCATATTGGTCATTTATATATTGTCTTTAGGGAAATGTCTATTCATATCATTTACCTAGTTTTCAAGTGGGTTGTGTTTTTATTGTTGCGCTATTGAGATATTCTAGTTCTAAGCATTTATAAAATATACGATTTACAAATATTTTCTCCCATTCTATTTGTAGTCTTTTCACTTTCTCAATATCATTTGCAGGACAGAAGTTTTTAATTTTGATAAAGTGTAACTTATCTGGGAATTTTTTCATTTATATTCCACAGTTTTTATTGTTTGTGTTATAATTTTAAATACTCCTGGGCATATTTTTCACTCTCTATATGATTAAATCATATAGTTGTTCACTTGTGACTTGAGTGGCTCTGATTTTATGTCAGTTTCAGAGCTACATACTTCCTTTGGACAATTGTTCTGCCATCTTAGTTTTTCTCTTACTTGACTCCTTGCTGAACTGGGTGGCCTAAACTGGGAGACTAGTCATCAATATTTTCTTTCCCTGACCCTTCTGAAAGGACCATTCCCTCCTGGCTTATAGTTGTCAGAGATGGAACAAGATTATAGTTATATAGTATATCAGTGCCTTAACATCTAACTAACCTACATATGTTCTATTTAATAATAGATTGAAGTTTGTCTACAGAGACCTACTGTAGTAAGTATTCTGTAACACTTCACTATGATGTTAGCTGTTAGGCCCTAGGAACCTGTGCTTTTTCTGAATAGCTCAGTTTCAGAATATCTCAGGCAAAGAATTTGAGCTGAACACTGTAAGAGATCAAATTCCTGCCAGAACAAAACTGTTATACATTTAAATCAAAAACCTTAGATGACCCCAAGGATTTATTTCAGTCATATAATTATGTTAATTTTAAACAGTTAAATTTTTTTCATAAAAACCATTTAACATCTAATTTATTTATCCTTTACTATAAGCCAAGGACTATAATAAGGACCTAAAGCTCAACTAGTACATTCCTGCTATGTTCTAGGTACTATAGCAGACACTCAAATTTCCATTTAATCTTTGCACAAGATGTAGAGGTTATTCTCATTTTACATATAAACACAGACAACAGCCTCAGAGATGTTAAGTAATTTTTATGCTTCTTAGGGAAAGTCTACCACTGAGCCATACTCCCAGCCCTATTTTATTTTTTATTTTGAAACAGGGTTTCACTAAGTTGTGGATGGCTTTGCTAAGTTGCTGTGGCTAGCCTTGAAACTGCAATCCTCTTGTCTCAGCCTCCCAAGTACTGGGATCATAGGCATGTGCCACCATACCTGGCACATTTAAGTGGAGGTCCAGGTTGTGAGGACAAAAATAAAGTCTTCCTTGTCTTATTTTGCCCCTCTGGGCAGGTGATCATTTTGTCTTTTTGACACTTCCAGACCTGATCTCAACCTTAAACTATTCATGCTTGACATTCTCTTGCCTAAGTCTTAGGCAGACTGGGCATTTTTTCTTTTCTTTTTTTTTTCTCTTTTCTCCTCCTCCTCCTCCTCCTCCTCTTTCTCCTTCTTCTTCTCTTCTTTTTTTGCACTAGGAATCTAACCTAGGTGCATTGTACCTCCAATATACATGCCCACCTCTATTTTATTATTTTTAGTTTGAAACAGGGTCTCACTAAGTTGTTGAGGGTCTCAATAAGTTGCAGAGGCTGGCCTCAAACATGGATCCTCCAGTCTCAGTCTCTCAAGTACTGGGATTACAGGTTTGTAGCACCATGCCCAGCTCAGACAAGGCTTTCATTAGAAATACTTGGCTGAATGGGCATGGTGATGCATACTTATAATCCCAGTACTTGGGCGACTGAAACAGGAGGATTACAGGTTCAAGGACAGCCGCAACAAGTAGTGAGTCTCTCATCAACCTACTGAGACCCTGTTCCAAAATAAAAATAAAAGAGGTTTGGGATGTAGTTCAGAGGTAGAATGCCCCTGGTCCAATGCCAAGTACCACACACACACAAAAGAAATACTTGGCTGAAAAATTTTTTTTTTAATCTATCAACATTCCACTGGGATTATAGGGCAGAAGTGTACACTCTTGGTAGAGGAACTTGTAAGTGAATTTTTTGATGAAAGATTGGAGTCTTAGTAAAGCAACAAGACATAGATCTACCCTCAAACTTCTGTCTTAGTGGTATTCATCTTTATCACCACATCCTTTTAGATTGGTAGAATAGAACCTTGGACATTGTTGGCAATTGTATACAGTACAATTATGGTATGCCTCAAAGTTTGAGATCCATTTCCATACCAAGAGAACAATTTTGTACTATAGAAACAAACCTGTGCTATAGAATAGAAGAGAACTGAGCAGCAAATGATTAGTTTGCACTGCAAAGTCGTTAAGTGTTTGTTTGAATTTTCTTGCTCTGATCATCTTGGGCTTCTATTCTGAAGGCTAGAGACAATAAGCAATTAGAAATATCAAGACAAGATGACCATAGCATTCTTTTTCCATTCCAAATGAATGATGGCTCTTTGTCCCATAAGCTGTAACATACATAAGTACAGGGATTGATTTGAAGGCATGAGCAAGGCAGGAAATGGCCATTGACATGGTTAAGTGAGAGAAACATTAGTTGAATGCAGACACAATTGTTAGAGGTCAGTCACGTTCTCTGGAAAATTTCTCAGACTTGTTGAGCACCAACTTTGTGCCTTCACTTTATATGCTCTATGTGGCTGGATTGTTTTAACAGTCCTATGAAGAAAGTCTTATTTTCCTTTTATGGATAAGCAAACTATGCCTCAGAAAGATTTTGCACAAAGGCCCACCACTAGTTAGTGGCAGATATCCAGGGTCTTTTTACTCCAAAGCTTTTTCAACTACATTGCTTCCAGATAACATAGCATTGTTAGATACTTGCATTTTTCCTTGTAATATTGAATGTTATAATCATCCTGGTGCTAGTAATGCAGCACCATTTGAAACATATTTTTTGATGGAAAATGGCCAGAAAATGGCATCTAAGACAAGGGTCAAGTGAAGATATGGGTCTCTCTCCTGAAACTATTAATTTGAAGGTGCATACTTTAGTCTGGTGTGATGCTGTATGCCTGTAATCCCAATACTTGGAGAATGAGATAGGAAGACTGTAGGCTCAAGGCCAGCCTGAGCAACTTAGCGGGGCCCTCAGTAACTTAGACCTTGTTTCAAAATGAAAAATAAAATAGGGGTTGAAGGGTATAGCTCAGAGGTAGAACCTTTGTTTAATCCCCAATGACACACATAAAAGGAAATTGCATACTTTGCACTAAGAATCCCATCAAGTCAAGTCACTAGTTGAGATTGTAAGTATGGGGAATCTGCTTCTGTTACATTTGAGACTTAGAGCAGCTGCTATTTTGACCCACAACCAGTCCCTGGGACCCTACTCCTACCAGTCTTACTTTTATTTAACAGTAATTGTGAATGTCAAATATTGTTTTAGGTGAAAGGAGCCAAAGATTCCTACCACTTATATCTTTCCCCCAAGAAACAGAGAACTTTACAAACCCACAAAGGAGTATTAATTATATAGAATGAGAACTTGGATCATACCAAGAGTGATCAGTTTAACATTCCACAAATTTCCGGTGAAATTGGGAAAAGCATCTTGCTTGCATTTCCATAAACTCAGTAAATATCTCTCTGAGTTTTCCTTGGCACTCTTTCACTATGATTTATTCTTTAAAGCTTTAGTACTGTCAGAAATCCTCCTAGATATTCCCACAAAATCTGTTTCGAAGGATGTTGTGTGCTCTGATTTTTTTCTTAATAAAAAAAATGAAGGGCCGGGCGTGGTGGCACACGCTTGTAATCCCAGCATTCGGGAGGCTGAGACCCGAGGATCCGGGTTCGCGGCCAGCCTCAGCTACCTAGTGAGACCCTCCGTAACTTAGTGAGACTCGGTTTCAAAATAAAGAATAAAAAAATAGGGCTGGGGGTGTAGCTCGGAGGTAGAATGCCCCTGAGTTCAATCCCCAGTACCGCAAAAAAAAAAAAAAAAAATGAAGACATACTTCTTTTTTTTTCAAACTGGGGATTGAACCCAGGTGCATTCTATCTCCGAGCTACACCCTCAGCCCTATTTTGTTTTGGGGGGGTTTGGATTTTTTTTTTTTTTTAACCAATCTCACTAAAGTAATGAGGCTGGTCTAGAATCTGTGATACTCCTGTCTCAGCCTCCCAAGTACAGAGATTATAGGCATGCACCACCATGTCCAGCTTATAGGCACTAATGTTTCTGCCATGATGAAATAAACCCATTTCTTCTCAGAATAAGTTCTCCTCTCTCACAACAAAACTACTCTGCATATGCTACAACAAGCAAAACTCTTCATGGTGGAAAGAAGAAAGCAGACTACCTTAGAACTTGAGCAACCATGCACTGGTGGGCTCTCTGGTTTTCCTTTTGCCTCCCGTATAGCCCAGACAGGGCTCTACAGATGCAGCCAACCCATAACTGCCAACAGGCACAGACAAAAAAAAGGTCTAAAGAAAATCCTGCTATCCAACAGAAAGGAGGAAAAGGTTGCCTAACAACAGAAAATTTTGAGCAATACCTGCTGTTATAGTTTGTATTTAAAATCTCCCCCGGAGACATTCCTGTGTTAGATAATGCATCTAGGTTCCTAGGTGGGACAAGGCTGGATGGGGTGGATCCCTGGGGGGGTGGCTAGGATCCCTATCTGTTCCTGGATGCTTCCTCTCTCTGGGTAAGCGTGTTCCAGAGGCAAGCTATGTTGCCACATCCACCAACCAGCAAGGAGAGTTAATGTTTCTGCACAAGGCAAGGCTTTTTATCACTAGACTTCATACCCTCATCTTCATGTCAGCAGAGCCAGGTGATGGTGAGGGCACTGACAATACACCCTTGCCAAGCCTCTAAAAAACAACAAGCCAAGCACCTGTAATCCCAGTACTTGGGAAGCTGAGACAGGAGGATTGTAGATTCAAGGCCAGCAGTACATGCAGTAACTTAGCAAAACCCTATTTCAAAATTTAAAAAATCAAAAATTTAATAAGGGGGAACGTGTCAAAGCTAGCAAGCACCTTACTTTTTCCCACCCATTATGTCAGGGAGGTCCAGTGGGAAACTAAACATATAAACCCCTTGGCAGCAATAAGACTGAGAGCCAGCATGAAGCAGGGCAAGTAAGCACTCTTATACCTCCTGCCCTGGTGTCATCCAGGCCCAGCGGGGAACTAAGCCTCTACTCCCAGTCAGTATCAATGAGGCTTTTAAAAGTGGTAAAAGGTAGAACTTAGTCGGTACTTTGCTTCTCCTTCTTGCATACTCTGGTGTCTGTCATCAAGGTCTGAGGGGGAGGAGGAAGATGAGCTTACCCCTCCTCCATTCAGAGGCTACAGAAGCCGGAAGCCTTGTGGGTCTTTGCTTCACTTTCACTGGGAAAGTGTTAGCAGGACCATGGGGTTGGTGATCCTCCCCTCCACCCATTTCCAACAAGGAAGTATGAGTCAGTGCACCACCATTGCCAGGGTCATGTCAGCAGGGCCCAGCAAGCAGATCTGGCCCTCACAGTATACCTCATGCAGGGACTGCCTGCTTTAAAAAAGAGATTAAATAGGATCCAGAGTCTCATAATGTAGTGTCTAAGAGTTCAAGATTATAGTTAAAAATCACTCATGAATCAGAAAAAGAAGTTAATAGACACCTATACCAAGATGCACTGGATTTTATGTAACAAGAGATAAAAAAATGCCTGTACTAAAAATGATCTAATAAGCAATTAAGATTCTCTTGAAACAAAGATATACAAAATTTCAGCAAAGAAATAGAATTTGTAAAAATAAGCAAATTTAAATTATGAAACTGAACTTTTTTTAGAAGCATAGACAGAGATTTATTTAGGAATATAAGAAATACACATTCGAGGAAAAATGCAGACCACCTCAAAAGTGAGAGAGACTGAAGTTTAAAAAACTCAATGGGAGCCGGGCGTGGTGGCGCACGCTTGTAATCCCAGCATTCGGGAGGCTGAGACCGGAGGATCCGGGTTCGCGGCCAGCCTCAGCTACCTAGTGAGA
>PVLC010016719.1:0-24760 GCA_004027655.1 Graphiurus murinus
CTCCTCCTCCTCCTCCTCCTCCTCCTCCTCCTCCATCTTTAATGGTACTGGCGATTGAACCTAGGGGCATTCTACTTCTGAGCTATACCTCCAGCCCTATTGTATTCATTCATTCATTCATTCGTTCATTCATTCATTTATTTACTGTACTAGGGAATGAACCCAGGGACATTCTACCTCTGAGCTACACCCCAGCCCTGTTTTTCATTGTTTATTTTGAAACAAGGTCTCACTTAGTTATGGAGGGCCTCATCAAATTGCTGAGGCTGGCCACAAACCTGCGATCTTCCTATCTCAGCCTCTCAAGTACAGTGATTACAAGCATGTGCCACCATGCCTGGCTTATTTTTTATTCTTAAACAGGATTTCACTAGGTTACCACACTCTGCTGGCTTCGAACCTGCGATCCTCCTGTCTCAACCTCTCGAGTCCTGGGATTACAGGTGTGCGCCACCATGCCTGGCTAACATTTCCTCCTTTTAAGTTGACTTATCTGAAGTATTCATCGTGGTACCAGGAAGCTGACCTAGTAGAAGCCTCAAGGCTGGCTAATGAAATGAGAGTGGGGGTAGAGAAGCTCTGTATTTTTAGATCTTTATCCCATCACCCCTGGTACTAGATAATAGCTAACATTTGTTAAACACTAATCATGATTGGGGGCTATGCCAAGCCTCAGGACAACTTAAAAAATAGGTACTCTGCCAGGTGTGGATCACAGGAGGACCGCAGGTTCGAGGATAGCCTCAGCAAGTAATAAGACTCATCAACCTAGCAAGACACTGTTTCAAAATAAAACTAAAAAATAGGGCTGGGGATGTAGCAATCCCCAGTACCCCCACCCTCCCCCACACACAAAGTAGAGGCTATTATTATTGCCTTATATTACAAATGAAGAAAGTAAGGCACAGAAAAGTAATTCTTGCAGGTTTTTCTGTCAGTGAGGGGCAGAGATGGAATTCAAATCTGGGTTATCTTCCCACATACTCAGGCTAAGACACAATAACAGAGCCCTGTGGTCTGAGTAAAACTTCTTTCTTATAATGAATGGCGGAGGATAAACACTCTAAGTGTCCCCGAATGTCCCTGTGCTGAGGGCTGGTCCCCAGCCCATGGTGCCACTGGGAGGTGGTGGGGCCTTTAAGACATGGGGCCTTGTGGGAGGAAGTTAGGTCAGTGGGACCACGCCTGGAAGGGGCTTGCAGGGTGGCCCCTTCCTCGGTCACCACATGCTCCCACCATGACGCGCTGGCTCACCACTGACCCAAAGCAATGGGGCCAAGTGACCGCAACGCAGACCCCTGATACCAGGAGCCTAGATGAACTTTCTTCCTCGACAGCTAATAGCTCAGGTCTCTGGTCACGGTGGTGTGCGGCTGGCGGCTGGCTTGCACGACCCAGCTCCATATTCCTCACTTTCATTATCATGCAGACCAGGAAGAAACCGGCCAGGCCCCTGTGTCTGCAAGTCAACCTTTAGGCACTGGGAGGCTGCCAAACCTCACCGACCTTCTCTTCTGTGTAAGAGGATGGGGCTCTACTTTCTTATCTGTGGAGGCCTCAGATCCCGGGACAGCAGCAGAGGCTGCCTTGTGAGAAGGTTCCCTCTGCATCCTTCAGGCTGTCATGGGTACCACTCCCGGGATGCCGAGGGCTGGAGAGTCCCTCTGACAACGCTGGGAACCGGGAAATGCGAGGTAGAGAGGAGCTCAACTCACTTTGAAGCCTCCTCCTGAAGCCAGTGTCTGCCACAGAAAGCCGAAGACGGTCTCGTGCAGGGATCTGCGGAATTTTAATCAGGTTCCTCTGCTTCTGAAGCCAGAAGATCGCCCTTCCTGTAGTTTATCCAAGGTGCTTGGGCCACCGGCCTCCTCGCTACTGCCCTCTGATGGTCGGAGAGAGAAGGTGCTGGGTCCTTCCTATCTAACCCTCTTGAAAGTGGATCAGAAACCAACTTGAGCAAAGACATTCCTCAACCCTTCTCCTCCCAATTCTTTTAAATTGCCGTGTGTGTGTGTGTGTGTGTGTGTGTGTGTGTGTGTGTGTGTGTTTGTGTGTGTGTGTGATTAAGGAGGAGAGAAGAGAAAGGCACCTGTGTCAGGCTCTAAGAAGCCAGAGGAGGAGGGCAGTGGGTCTGCTCACCTCTGCAGTTAAATGAGATTTGACTTCATGAACTATATCCCTTTCAATGCAGTTCCTACAGTCTAAATTCCAAATACATTTTGAAAATAAATTGTCTTTTTAAAAACTTTAAAATGTTCTGATTATTATCAAGTATGTAGTGTAGGAAACACAAAAATTATAGGCAAAAAGAGAAAATAAAAACCACCCATTGCCCCATCACCTAGGATTAACCATTCTTCTCTGATGGTGGGTTACTTTTCATAATGTCAACATTGAGAGTTCTGATTTGTAATTGATGAGGAGGCCTATTTCAGCATATTATTGTTTTCATCCATTCATCCTTGGTTTTAGAGTTATGTTAACTCCTGCCTGGTCAAGCGATGCTAGCTGTTCCCTTGTCGTGGCTGTGGTTTTCAGGGCTCTACTTTGCCGGTTCCACACCAAAGGTACAATTCAGACCCTCTGGGATAGCAGGTGGGAGTCTTAGAGCAGAGACCGTTACTGGGACAAGGAGTTGGTAAGTTTGTGAAAAAGACTGGTGAAGGCTGGGAATCATACACATTCCATAAACATTTCCACTTAAACATTATTGTGGGAAATTCAACAAAGACACAGTTACCAGACTAGTATAAAGTTTCCCCAAGTACACATCATCTGATTTTAGTAGTTGTCAATAATCTCCCATTCTTGTTTTATGTATAACTTCATCTCTCTCCACCCTCACAGGAGACTCCAAATCTGTTTTCTTTTAGTAAAATTTTAATGTATTAAAATACAAAAATCTTAACTGTACCATTTGGACAAATGGACGTAGGTGTGTGATCTACAACTCGATCAAGATCCCAAGCATTTCCTTTACCCCAGGAAGTTTCTGGAATTGCCCGGAAATTACTACAGAGTACTTTTGCTGGTACTAGAACTCTGCATGATTGAAATCACAGTGTGGTCCTTTGTGTTTGGCTTCTTTTACTCAGCGTCATGTCCGAGGCTTATCTGCATGGTTGGGTTCATTCCTTTTTATTGTTGCGTATTGTTTCATGTAGGATATATTATGACTTGTTTATCCATTTTCTTATCGATGGATGTTTGGTTTTCCAGCACAGGGGAACATAAAAAATGCTGCCATGAACATTTGTGCCTAAGTGGTTTTGTGGACATCTGTTTTCATTTCTCTTAGGTTTATACTCAGGAGTGGATTTACTGGGTCAAAGGGTTGGTGTATTAAACATTTTATTTTAACTTAAAACATACAAAAGTATATTTCTTTGCCAGTCTTTTGATGTAGGGCCAAGTCCTTTCCTTTAGGTACAGGTCCACTGATTGGAACTGCAGCTTGTCTCTCTTACATGAATCATACCCATAGAATGCATCAGCTACAGTGGGTCACTTTGATTTCTTTAAAGCGGAGTGAGAATTTAATGACATTTAAAAACAATCTGAGTGGCGATTCCTTTTGGATTCTCAAAATTCCCCTCAAAGATCATTTACTGTTATTTTTTTCCGCACTCACATTCGTAATAAGCACTTTCATTTCTCTACCCTGTGCTAGGGTTGGGTGGGACCTCTGCAATCTGTGTGTTGGAAACATAACTCCAAAGGCATAGTATTTAGAAATGAGCCCTTGGGGTGACTGGGTCATGAGGACTTTACCCTGATTGGATGAACTCATTCATGGATTAATGGGTTACCCAGGCAGTGGCTTCATTATAACTGAGTTTTCTCTGACATCTTGTATGCTCTGTGCCATGTTGCAATGCATCGAAAGACTCTTACCAGATGCTGAGTCGATACCAGCACTATGCTCTTGAAATCTCCAGTCTCTAGGACTGTAACAGTCAAGCTTGTATCCTTTATAAATTTCCTAGTCTCAGGTATTTTGTTATAGCAACAGAAAGCAGACTAGGACATTGTTGTTGAGTCTTTCCAAAGCATTCACTCTAGTTTTTATAATTATAACTTTCTTTCTTTTCATGACAACACTTCTGTGGTTTATACATTTTTAGCTAAAAAAATTTTTTTGTGGTACTGGGGATTGAACTCAGGGGGCTTCTACCTCTAACCTACATCTCCAACCTTGTTTTTTATTCTTTATTTTGAAGCAGGATCTCACTAAGTTGTGGAGGGCCTCTCTAACTAAGTAGCTGAGGTTGGTGGTGAACCTGTGATCCTCCTGTCTCAGCCTCTCAAGTACATGGTGCTCCACCATGCCCAGCTAATTGTGTTATTATAATGATGACTAGAACCAACAGCATCGACAGGTTTGGGAACAGCACAATGCCTCTTCATACTCACATGATTCAGTTGGTAAGAAGAAACAGAAGGTATGTGGCAGAGAGTGGCTTTGTACTCGATGGTTAGTACATATATTTACTGATTGGCAGCAGTATGATCTTCAGAGGGGATAACAAGTTGCATTTTGTTTTGGCTGCTATTGCTGGGTAATAAGTTATTACCAAACTTAGTAGTTTAAAATAACTTTTTTTTTTGTACTGGGGATTGAACCTAGGGGCATTTTACCTCTGAGTTACAACCCTAGCCCTTTTTATTTTTAAACAGGGTCTTGCTAGGTTGCTGAGGGTGTCACTAAGTTGCTAAGGCTGGTCTCAAACCGGTGATTCTCCTATTTTAGCCCCCTACACATTGGGACTACAGGTATGTGCCACTATGCCTGGCTTCTCCATCTATTTAAATCTTCCTTGATTTCTTTTGAGTTCTGTAGCTTTCAACATACAGATCCTATGCATATTTTGTTAGATTTATGCTCAACTTCTTTCCTCCCTCCCTGCATCCTTTCTTCTCTTCCTTTTGTCCTTCTTTACCCAGAAATGATAAGCAGTATTGTGTTTTCAGCTTCACTTTCCAATTGTCCATTTAGTACTTTATAGAAATACAATAGATTTTAATATACAGATTATATCCTGCGGCTTTGCTAAATTCATTAGTTCTAAGGTTTCCCCCCCCTTTTTTGTAGGTTCCCTGGAATATTATATGTAGACAGTCATGCCATCTGAAAACAAGGCAGTAATCCTTGCCTTGTTCCAAGTTCTGGGGTGGTGGAGTTTTCAGGGGTTTTTGTTGTTGTTGTTTTTTTGTTTTCAGTACTGGGGGTTGAACCCAGGGGCATTCTACCTCTGAGCTACACCCCCAGTCCTATTTTTAATTCTTTATTTTGAAACAGGGTCTCACTAAGTTGTGGAGGGCTTCACTAAGTAGCTGAGGCTGGCCTCGAACCCTGATCCTCCAGTCTCAGGTTCTCAAGTACTGGGCTTACAAGTGTGTGCCGCCATGTCCAGCGTAGCTTTCAGTCTTTAACAATGGTAGCTGTAGGTATACAACATCGAGTTCAATGGCTACACAATATTCTGGCATATTTAGCCAATACCCCTACTGAACTTTAACAGAGATTTCCTGCTGGGCATGGTGGTCCATGCCTGAAGTCCCAGTATGTGAGAAACTGAGACAGGAGGATGACAGCTTTGAGGCCAGCTTCAGCAACTTAGAGAGAACAGGGCTGAGGGTGGAGCTCAAAGGTAGAATGCTCTTGGGTACAAAAAAAAAAAAAAAAAAAAAAAAAAAAATTCTGCAGCTGCTTCTTATCTGTTCCCCTTCATGAAGCTTCTAGAAAGTTTTCCTGCATCCTCATTTCACAGCGTCTCCTCAACCCACTGCAGTCAGCTTTTGATCTCTCATCTCCACGGAAACTGTGCTTGTCAAGGTTGCAGCGACCTTGGGGTGCCAGTCCAGAGGTCACTTTTTAGTTCCCGGTTGTTTCCACTGACTCTGAACTTTCTTCATGTGACTTCAGGGCCTGCACTCTAAGTGTCCTTGTACCTGACTGGCTACTGCCGCACGCACGCACCGGCCCACTCCTTTATTCTCATCTATGGCTTCAGGGTTGTGTTAACCTTGTAAGATTAACTCATATGCTTTTCATTTGTTTCTGTCTTATAGCACAATTTACATAGCAAATATCTTATTTTCAATTCCTTGAAAGTTTGAAATAACTTGCTTCCAAAGCTGCCTGGGCTAGCATATTTCCTTTTTTAAAATTTTATTTATATATATAAATATATATTTATATATATATATTTTTAAATTGGTGCATTGTAATCATATGGGCTAGCATATTTTTTAGAGATGATTCTTAGTTAATGCAATCAGCGTTTGACTCAGCATTTCTCTTTTTCTTAATTTCCCCTTGCTCCTTGGACAGCGACTTAAGGCATGAGCTAGTTAGCGTCTTGTTGATAATTAATGGGCCATATTATTTTCCTCCTAATTTGCTACATTTCAGTTAGGCCCAGAGAATGATGCTCTGTCAGGGGAATGAGGATGTTTGGGATATTCCTGGGGGCCTCTATCTGACACAGACCGTATGATCAAGGAAAATAAAAGAAGGTTTGAAGCAACTCAGCCTTTTAGCAATAAAACTTTCCTAAATCACCAGGGAACTTCAACTCAGAGTCCACGCTCCAGTTTTTAAAATATTGAAGTTGTGAATTTGTTTGGACAAGAAACGTACAATTGAACTTTTCTTCTTCTTTTAAAAATATACTAATGTTACAGGAACAAACACTCGGGTGAGCCCAGATCACGATTCAAACCATGGGTGTTGATCTTGTAAAGTTCTGGACAAATGGGACAACCATTTGGGAGGCGCTCAAGAGAAAACGCTTGCCAGGAAGGCTTTGAGAGCCACTGCGGGAAGGGTTTCCTATTGGTTAATTGCAGAGGGCCTCTGGGTAGCTGCCCTAGGGAAAAGTTGACTTCCCATGTGCACAGTCCAGTTCCTGGGCACTGTGGTTAGGGACGCCAGTGCTGACTCTCACCCCACTTGCCCACAGTTCTGCACGCCTCTGCCTGCCAGGGAGGCTGCGCCCCGTTGCCAGGCCAACCTGGGTGTTTCCTGGCTTCCAGGAGCCTGAGCAGCACCGGCCTGTGGGGAGGAGGAGAGGGTATTCCTTTCCCCAACTGGACTGCATTTGCTTCTGAGGTTCTGCATTAATATTTATTTATTTTGGTACTACAGATTGAACTAGGGGCATTCTACCTATGAACTATACCCCTCGCTCTTTTAATTATCATTTTTTTTTACACAGCTAACATTGACATATAGAAGTCTTTTGCATATTAAAACTGTAAAATTTGGCATGGTTTGAAGCTATCATCAAAATCAATCACAATAAATACAATATTGATCACATCTACCATCCTAAATTTACATGTGCCTTTTGTAATCTCTCCCTTCTGCCTCATCACAAACCAGGTAACCAGTAATCTACTCTGTAACTGTAGATTCATTTGCAGTTCCTAGACATTTATATAAGTGGGGCATATGGCTTCTTTTACAAAACATAATTGTTTTGAGATTCACCCACGTTGTCGTGTGTACCAATAGTTTATTCATTTTTACTCCTGTGTAGTATTCCACAGAATGACTCTAACACAATACATTTATCTCTTCACCCGTTAGTGGACAATTGAGTTGTTTCCATTTGGGGACTATTATAAGTGGAGCTGTTGTGAGCATTCATGGTCAAGTAAGTCTCTTTAGGCACAAGTGTTTTTATTTTTTTTGGGGGGGGGAGTAAATATGTAGAGTGCCTGGGTCCCATGTTGGGCACATGGAGCTGAGGGCCTGGGGTGTATGGTTGGTGCTTGTTTAATTTTTTAAGCTCCAACTTGTTTTCCAGAGTTGGTTACACCATTTTCTATTTTGCTGACAGTGTAGGAGAGTTCAGTTGCTTGACATCGTGAAGGACATGAGCTTTGAAGTAACTGTCCCAGCGATAGTGAAACCATAGGCCGGTAAGACTGTCTGGGGTGCTATTGCTCTGGGTTCCAGGGACCCTGCAGCTGGGCGAGGCCTGAGTGGCGGTGGAGGGCAGGGTTTGGTCCTACAGGGAAGTGCGTCAGGTAGAAATGGGACAGACAGGCAGACACACACACACACACACACACACACACACACACACACACACGAGCTGTGACACCTGCTCTTCCCTCCTGGACTGTCCATAAGATCCATGCCAACCCAAGTCCTAACATCTAAGCCTATCTCAAATTCTCTCTCTTCTCTTTCTGAAACTTCATCTCACCTGGTGCCGCTTTTATACCACGTGATGAAAAGGAAGGGTTTTAGAATTGGGCACATGTGAGTTTAAATGTTATTTATTTTCTTATACTAAGCCTCTTTTCTGCAAACCAAGGACAAACACTTGGGAAGTGTGGTCTCCTCCCCCTCATGCTGCACTGTAACTTACAGACATTTATGCACTTGGCCAATTTTTCCTTAAGGGCAGGAACTGAGTATTACCCCAACTTTGTCTTCCTCCAGCACATGCTCATTAAGTATATGCTGGATGGAGAAATATATGTTATGTGAAGAGGTCGTGCACATTTCTATCTGGGCTGGGGCTTTACTGGGCTTTGCATTTGGGTAATGTTTTTTTTTTTTTTTTGGTACTGGGGATTGAACCCAGGGCCATTCTACCTCTGAGCTACACCCCCACTCCTATTTTCTATTCTTTATTTTGAAACAGGATCTCACTAAGTTGCGGAGAGCCTCATTAAGTAGCTGAGGCTGGCTGCAAACCCGGATCCTTCTGTTTCAGCCTCCCAAGTACTGGGTAGTGTCTTTTTAGGGGCCATTAGAATTTAGGGGCCCTCCTGGGAGCCCCAGTGTGGCAATTCTGACCCTACCCTTGAAGTATTATAATCTTCTGACTTTTTTCTGTGAGCAAAAAAGTTGTGGAAAGAATGAGATCTAGGAAAAACAGTGGTGGAATAAGAAGATCCCACCAGAAACACAGGCACATAGAGCGTATGGGCCTGAAGGGCTAGTTTAGGAGAGGCTGAGAAGCGCCAGCCTTCTGGGCCCCTGGTGTGTTTCAGAAGCACCTCCAGAGGTTCTAGTAAGGGATGATGTTCCGCAGATACGCCACTCTGCGGCCTGGAAGGAGTCTCTTTCCCACAGGCTCACTGAACCCCTGCGATCTGCATCTTCCCCAGTCTTGACACTTTACTGCTTCAGGTTCTTTGTAGCTGTGTGTGGGAGGAAAATGTAAAGCCTTTGCTTTACATGTTCAGCAGCTGGGAAGGGCAGGGCCGGCACCAGCTGGGTCACCGTCTCATGCCTTCCTGGCAGATCCTGCACACATACAGGGATACACACAAAACAATGGTAAGTCCAGACGTGGCTCATCCACACACTCACCGACCCCAGGGGCCAGGCTCCCGAAAATAAGTGGGCTGAGCTGATGGGATGGGAGGCGATGCTCTGGGCAGACACTTTGGATAGGCCGCCTTTCCAAGCTGGAAGTGCAGAGCCCAGAGGTCTGTGGATCAGATGGGGAAGCCACTTGGTGCAGAGGACATGAGGCTCAGGCAGGAGAGGCCGGGACCCACAGAGGCGGAGCTTGTGCTTAGCAGAAGGAGGATTCTGGCCTCGGCTGCTGGCAAGTCCCCACTGTGGGGTGGCAGCACTGGGCAGATCGGGGACTGGTGGGCGACACCTGAATTTGAGCTAGTGGAGACATGTGGGGAGGGCTCTGCGCCCTACAATCAAAGCCCACCCCCCCTTCCCGTATGAGATCAAGAGCTGGGCTGGGCTGCACTGAAGAGCTTTAGAAGGACCGTGCTTTTAATAAATCCCTTTGAAATTGGACAGTTGTGAACTTGCCATGTGCGTGTGTGTGTGTGTGTGTGTGTGTGTGTGTGTGTGTGTGTGTGTTTGAATTATCTTCCTCCCTTTGCAGCTGAGAACAGAGAATTTCAGCAACGTGCTTAGAGTTGCAGAGCCGACCTTAAAACCCAGGGTTTCTAACTGTACCCAAAACTTTCCCCTTCCCAGCCTCCGGGTCACAAGCACAGTCTTGAGCTGCAATGGGTAACAATTAGTCTCCTCACCCGCCTTGAGCGCCAGAGGACCGGAAGCTCCGGGATCGGCCGCCAGGGGGCAGTGCGCCTCCGCGCCAGCCGCCGGGTCCCGCTGTTTCCAGTGTGATTGAGAGGCGGGAGAGCTGAGAATCACAGAAAAGTGTGTGCGTGTTTGGATAAGGAGGGTTCCTCCACAAAATGAAAGCTGCAGAGAGAGCAGCTTCGCGCATCTATTGCTATCATGGCTCTGTTTATTCTTCTTGAACTGGTGCATGTCTGTCTGTCCAGGATCCCAGGGGAACACCAGCTCCAGCCTATGCTTAAAGAGGGACCAGGCACAAGTCCTGACTGGGCAGTCAGATTTGTGAACTGGACAGAGGAAGACTTATGTCCCTCAGTGTCCACAGATGGGTCCCAGGACATCCCGCCCAGACCCAAACAATCAGATGCTCAAGCCCTCATATAAAATGGTGCAGGCGTGGGAGGTAGTGCTCACCTGGAGTCCCAGTACATGGAAAGCTGAGACAGGAGGATCTCAGGTTTGGGGCCAGCCGCAGCAGTTTAGCAAGCCCCTCAACAATTTAGTGAAACCCTGTTTCAAAATAAAAAATAAAATAGGGCTGAGGGTGTAGCTCAGAGGTAGAACACCCCTGGGTTCAATCCCCAGTACCCCTCCTCCTACACAAGTAAAATAAAAATAAAAGGTTCAGTTTTGCATATAACTTATGCACACCCTCCTATATACCTTAAATCACCTCTAGATTACTTATACCTGTGTAAATACTATAGGTAAGTAGGGTTATACTGTATTGTTTAGAGAATAATGAGAAGGGGAAAGTCTGTGTTATGTTTAATGCAGACACAATCCCCCCCCCGTGTGTGTGTGTGTGTGTATAATTTATATATATGTATATATACAATTTTTTTTGTACTGAGGATAAAACCCAGGGGCATTCTACCACCAAGCTACACTTCCAGCCCTATTTTATTTTTTATTTGGAAACAGTTATGGAGGGCCTCCCTAAGTTGCTGAGGCTGTCCTTGAACCTGCGATCCTCCTGTCTCAGCCTCCCAAGTACTGAGATTACAAGTGTGTGCCACCACACCCGACTCCCTGGAGTAATTTTGATCCTTGATGGGATAATCCTGTGGAGGTGAAACCCATAGATATGGAGGGATGAGTGTACTTCCCTGGGATAATTAGTCAGTGTGGTCAGCCTGGACAGAGCACTCTCAAGGTTGTTCTAATGGAGTTTGGCCCCTGGGGGGGACACTGATCCTTTGTCCTACAAGAAGCTAGTATCAAAGGTCACCAAGTACAGCGGGCATCGCATCACCCAGATGTGATAAAGGACACACTTGTTCAGGTCCATTCTGCCTGGACTTGGCGACACTCAGCTGTAGGTCACTAGTTGTCTAGTTTTTCTTTGTAGTGGGTATTGAACCCAGGGGCATTCTACCTCTGAGCTATACTCCAGCCCCATTTTATTTTTTATTTTGAAATAAGATCTCTCTAAGTTGCTGAGGCTGTCCTTGAACCTGTGATCCTCTTGTCTCAGCCTCCCAAGTAGGGATTACAGGTGGGTATCACCATGCCTGGCTACTAGTTGTTTTTTGTAGCTAATTTTTTTCCCCACTGAGTGATGTTGAGATTTTGTTCTGTTTCCTGAATTGATCCAAACAGAACACAGAGGTTCCTATAAATGTGAAGGAGGTTTTGGCCATGACCCCCTGACTTCTCTGGGAAGGGGCACGACTTTGGCAGACTCCCTGCCGAGGGGCCGTGCATGCCCAGGGTGGGCTGGCCAGCTGCAGCTTTCAGCTTCCCAGAAGCACACGTTGCTCTGGCTTCTGTCTGACCGAGCTGACTGGGGGGCCTTGGCTGGTGGGGATGACCTGCAGCCCTTATCAGCACTTATCTTTCAGCAAAGCGGGGAGAGGCTGGGCTTTGTGTCTGGGACTCTGACAGCTCAGAAGGGCAGGGCCTCTCTGCTTTTCTTCTTTCTTCTTCCCTGGCTGTTGGAAGCTCTGCTAACCAAGGAGGAAATCTGTCCCATGGACTCCTAGGCCAGGCTGTGACTGTGGACATATTTTTTTTTCTAAAAATTTTTTTTTCTGATTCTAGAGTTAATACCCATTTTATTTTTAACTCTTTATGTGTAATAACTTTGAGCTTCTAAAAACAGTGCAAAAATGTTAGAAAGGGCTCCTATACTCTTTGTACGCAGACTGATGTACCTTTCCCTCAAAATGCTTCAGCCTGTATAAAAATAACCACAGTCCAGTGATCAAATCGGGAAATTAACATGGGTGTCATACAGTTATGTCAATTATATAGACTCTAATCATCTTTTCTCTGTTGCCCCACTAATGTCTCACTTCTGGATCACACTACGGGCTGCCTCTGTGTTTCTTTGTTCCCACTCATCTGGAACAGCTACTCATTTTTCTTGTCTTTCCTGAACTTGAACATTTTTGGAGAGTGGACACCAGGTATTTGGTAGGAAGTCCCCAGGTTTAGGCTTGCCTGATGTTCTCTCATGATGGCCTGGGCAGAGCCCCACGGAGGGGGAGCATCCCAGCGAGGCAGGCAGAGTGCTTTGGTGCTGACACCCGCTCATCTTTATCACTTGGCTGAGCAAAGGCGGGGGCTTCTCCTACTGTTAAGTGACAGAATCTTACAGGAGATATTTGGAGACTTTGAGAATGTCCCATTTCTCACATACATTGTACATTTTAGGTAACTTAAAAAGTCGCAGCGTCTTGCTGGGAGAGAGAGGGTCTCTTTTTGCCTTGAGTGCTTGCTCTTCCCTTCTCTGGACCTGGACCTCTGTTCTCACTGCTGCTAATCTTGTAACCCAGCAGGAAAGGGCTTCAGGTGGCCTCCCCACTCCACCCTTCTGGGGGCACTGTGGAGACCGCCTGCGACAGAAGTGGGATTTATTTTTTTATTTTTTGTGGTATTGGGAATTAAACCCAGAGGCATTCTACCTCTGAGCTACATCCCCAGACCAATTTTATTTCTTATTGGGAAACTAGGTTAGTGAGACCCTCACTAAATTGCTGAGGCTGTCCTTGAACCTGTGATCCTCCAGTCAGCCTCCCAAGTACTAGGATTGCAAGCATGCGCCACCATGCCCGGCTGGCACTGAATACTTATGGCTACACAGGGAGGAGGGAGACGTTTTAAGTAGGTGAAGCCTTGTAGCTTCTCCAGAATGTGACACCCTGAGGCCTCCCTTTGGCAGTGGAGAAGGGCCGATGAGGACAGCCACTCCGAAGGCCCTGTCCTTGTCACCTGAGGACTACTGAGGGCCTTGTGCTGACTTGTGCACACAGATGCCACAGGTTGCTGGGTCCTTCTTGCTCATCCTCCTGGAGGGGCCTGAGCGGAAGGAGGAAAGTGGCCAATGAGTTATGTGAGTTTTGGGGAAACTCACATCTCAGAATCATAGGACCCACATGGAAGGGAGTTGGGGTGCTTAGACACTGAATCTTTTAATTTTTTTTATAATTTTATTTTTTAATTGGTGCATTGTAATCACACTGAATCTTGAAAGCAGCTGATTTAGGGCTGCTAAGTGGGGGCGGTGGGTGTGCATTGGTTGCTCTGGCTTTCCTATTAGCTGCAGGGACATGGGCAGACAGGCCTCTGAAGTTCTGGGGGGAAAGCCCTCCGGCCAGAGAGGCAGATACAGCAGTGAAATGCAGAACAGGGGACACATGTGGGACCCTGGGACTTAGTCCATCCAGCTGCAAGCCCAGCGGCTCTCCATCCACAACACATCCCTGTCCACTCCTAGCTCTTCAGGTCAGCCTGAGCACCGGTCCCTAACACTAGTGGTCTCCGCTGGGGTCTTGGTACCCCCAGATTTGTTGTCCACACAGTCACCAAAATCATCTTTTAAAAATATGATTCAAAGCTGGGTGTGCTGGTGCACACTTGTAAATCCTAGTACCTAGGAGACAGATTGCAGGTTTGAATCCAGCCTCAGCAACTTAGGGAGACTCTAAGCAACTTAGAGAGACCCTATTTTAAAATAAAAAATAAAATAGGGCTGGGAATCTAGTTCAGAGGTAGAAAGCCCTTGGGTTCAATTCCCAGTATTAAAAAAAAATATATATATATGTAATATATATATGTAATATATATATTATATATATATGTATGTATAGAATATGTATGTATATATGTAGTATGTATGTGTGTTTGTATATTCAGGGCATTCCCTTGCCTGAATCCCTTACCCACCCCCCCACCCCCCCGGGTGCTTTGCCTGGTCTTCCAGTCCCTGCTTATTCTGGCTGGTCTCTTACCAGCTGCATTTCAATGCTAGAAGCTTGGAACATTTGGATACCATTGACAGAGAAGGAAAGAAAATAGAGTTCTGCTGAGTACGTGCTAATGCTCCAGTCCTTGAGAAGTGATTTCATGCATCCAAGTTTAATCTCATATTTTGTTCTGTGGCTCTCCCCTCCCTCCCATCAAGGGTACTGGCCTTCTGTATGTTTCTTGAACTTGCTGAGCTTGTCCCTGCCTCAGGGCCCTTGCATCTGCTCACTGCCCTACCTAGAGTGCTCCTGCCTCAGATTTCCCATGGTGCTGCTGTTGGCAACCATGG
Source organism: Graphiurus murinus (assembly GCA_004027655.1). Classification (NCBI taxonomy): domain Eukaryota; kingdom Metazoa; phylum Chordata; class Mammalia; order Rodentia; family Gliridae; genus Graphiurus; species Graphiurus murinus. The sequence goes on from PVLC010016719.1 coordinate 14,622, forward strand.
CAAGACACCCTCTCTTGAACATCTTGTGGTCTGTTGGGTTCTTGTCTATGTTCGAGCTTAATTTTTTTTTTTTTTTGGTAATATCTGTCACCTTTGGATATTTTCTTGTTTCCTTATTTTCTCATTTGTTTATTCCTGACTCCCACCCCACCCCCTGGTCAGATGCAGCCCCCTGAGAATAGAAGGTTAACTCTCTCTTCGCCTGAATCCCCAGTACCTTGTACAAAGCCTGGCATGTCATGCATGGCCAACAAAAGAGACTGAATGTGAGATCTCTGCAATTATGAAGTGGTTGGAGATAGACAAAAGATGGAGGGCAGCCACCTTCGACACTGGCCGGAAGCCGCAGGGAGTCTGCTGTTCTAAAGGACATTGTTTCCAGGTACTGCATTTACCTGGAGGCAGGACTAACAGGACAGGTGATCTAGGCAAGGGCGGCACCTGGGAAAAAAGGTGGCTGAAGGACTTGAGCCAGTATTAGCTCAGTGGCAAGTGACAAAAATCCAACTTGCCTGGCCCAAGGACTTTAGTTGCCTTTGTGACACAGATGTCCTGGGTACTGTCTAGTCAAAACTAGATCCAGGAGATCAAATGATGTCACCAGGAATTCTCTCTTTCTTTCTCTTTCCAATTCTTTTTTAATATTTACTTCAATTTTTTTCTTTTTTGGGCATGGGGATTGAACCCAGGTGTCACACTTGCTAAGCATGCTCTCTTTTCTCCAATTATTATTATTATTTTGTTTTCCAGAACTGGGGATGGTACTCAGGGGCATTCTATCTCTGAGCTGCAACCCCAACCCTATTTTTTATTCTTTATTTTGAAACAGGGTTCTCACTAATCTATTCTCCATTTGTTAACTCTGGATTTTTTTTTAAGACATTTTTTTCAAGTAGTGACGGAATTATTCCTGACTTAGATCTTACTAGTTGGGAGAGCCTAAAGGAAATAGGGGCACCTCTCTTTCAGTAATAAAGCTGCTTGGCTCCCATTGGCCTGGCTTGGGCCACACCTCCACTCCTGGACCAATCACTGTGGCTGTCCTCTTACTGGCAAAGCCTGGGCCACATGCTCACCTGCAGCACAGCTGGGGGCTCAGGCTCACTGGCAGCATACTGATTGACATGGAGAGAGGGATGGTTGCTCAAAGTAAAAGTGGAGGGCTAGCACCAGAATCAGTACAGAGAGAGGAACAGGGCCGAGGTCACGAAGCTCGAGGCCACTGGGGCATGCAGCAGGTCTGGTGGCAGTGAGAATGTGGAAGGGCTTCAGGCTGTAGGAGAGCCGCTGGAGGGGGGAATTCGGGGAGCCCTCTTTGTTCTGGGAGATGGTAGTGCTGTGGGTGGTCCACCCAAGTGATGGTGCAAATGGAGAAATGGAGGGACTGTGAGCCGGATCTCATGGGGTCAGGGACACTGTCATTGAAGTGGAAAATAATGATTCAGAAAAGAGCATAAAGATGTTGAAGCAGATGAAAATGGCTTTTGATCATCAGTAAGCCAATTGATTACATTAATGGAAAGTCATTAGTGCTGACAGAATGAATTTTGAGAGGATGATGAGGCTCTTCAGATTGTGGGTTTTTTTTTTTTTTTTTTTTTTTTTTTTTTAGGTACAGAGGATTGGACGCAGGAGCATTCTACCTCTGAGCTAAACCCCAAGCCCACCCACCCTTTTAAATTTTGAAACATAGTCTTGTTAAGTTGTTGGGCTAAGTTGCTGGCCTTGAATCTGTAATCCTCCTGTCTCTGCTTCCCAAGTAGTGTGATTACAGGTGTGAGCTACCATACCTGGCATAGGACTCTGTAATGTGAGGAAGTGACCGGCTATTCAGAGAATAGCAGAGACGCCCCGGTAGTTGGAAATATAGTTATTCTTCGATATTTTTTGGAGATTGATTCCAAGACATACCCCACCCACATCAATACCAAAAATACTTGGCTATCATGTCCTTACATAAAATGGAGGCATAGTGTTTGCATGTAACTTATCTACATCTTCCTGTACACTTGAACTCATGTCTAGATTACTTGTAATATTTAATACAATACAAATGCAGCGTAAGTAGTTGTTATACTGCATTGTTCAGGGAATAATGCCAAGGAAAAAAGTGTACATGTTCAGTACAGACATGATTTTTTGGGGAATGTCTTCCACCTGAGCTTGGTTGAATCCATGAGTGTGAGACTGTGGGTAAGAGGGCCAACTGTACTAAGTATGCAGTCAACTTTTCTCATTATTTAATGAGCATCAAAATAGCTGGGTGGTGGTGGTGGGGGGGGGGACTGGGAAGAAGAGCAACCCAAGGTGTCTTCTCTAATTTTTCCAGGAAGTTTATACTTCAGGGAAGTAAGTGACCAATCAGCCAGCTAGTATGACCCTGTATGGGGGACCATCTCCTACTCTAATCTGTTTGGGCTAATGTGCTGTTGGGTCTTGGTGTACCCAGAAGCGGGTAGTGGCCGCTCTTCTGTGGCAGAGCTGGGAAACTCTCCACCAAAGCCTGGCTCCCGGCCTTTACTGCTGCAGCTTCTCGCTCAGGTGTGTCTTGTTTTCCCTTCATGTTATAATAGTGGCCTGCTTCTGACCCTGGCAGCTCACAGATGGCCTGTTTCAAAGCTAACATTTTCCTCCCCTCTTTTCCTTCTGCCTCTCTCCTCCCTTTGTTAACAAGTAACAGGCTCTTATCAGTTTACTGACCAAAGGGGTGAAGACCAGTCACCTGGCACCTGTGAATCTGAGAAAGAACCAACTCAAGGGCGACTTAGACATGAGCTGTCTGACAAGTCCATGTGACCTTGAAGAGCTAACTCTTAAAAGGGACTTGATTCCTTTGTTCTGGGAGAATCTAGGTTTGATTCTGAACTCTTTAGTTCAGTAGCTTCTCCAATTTGCTGGCAAATCAGTAAGTTTCTTTTTCCTTCTTCCCAAAGGCTTATCCCAAATAGTTTAATTCAGCAAATTGGGGCAGGTACCAGAATTCGGTTTGAACATGCCACTCAATGTCTTCAGAAGGTTGTCTGTGGGAGTTCTCTGAGGCTTGGAAGGAGGGCACCTTCTTCAGAGAGCATCTGCACTCGTCTCTGCTATCCAAGGCCCCTGTCCACCCAGAAGGCTTATCACTACAGTCACAGCCTGGTGCAGTGGCGCACACCTGGAAACCCAGTACTTGGGAGACAGGAGACTGAGACAGGAAGAGCACAAGTTTGAGGCCAGCCTCAGCAACTTAGTGAGGCCCTCAACAACTTAGTGAGACCCTGTTTAAAAACAAAAACAAAAAAGGCTGGGGGTTGTAACCTGGAGGTAGAATGCCCTTGAGTTCAATCCCCAGTACCAATAAAAAGTCACATCTAGAGGTGGCCTGTGTCTGGCTACAGACACTAGGAGGGCTGCCTTGTAGATGCACAGTTCCCGGGTGGTTTCCATGCCCCCCCCACCTCTAGCTCTGCCCTGCACTGAGTAGCTTTTCTTTGCAGTCCTCTGGGAGAAGGGTGGGGCAACCTTATGGGTCACACTTTTATACTAGATTTCCTATCTTGGGAGGTCCTTGGGTATCACCTTCCCTAATGCTCCAGGAGGTGTAAAAATTGGAGTGCAGATGTGCCAAATTCAGCAAAGGCCCTGGGGCAATAGAGTTTCAGTTCACAGCAGACTCTAGGTGTCTGGTTTCCTTTAGGTTTGACCTGATAATTAACTTTTTTTTTTTTTTTAATGCTTCTAACAGGTAAAAACAACAACAACAACAACAACCTTTTTTCAGCATCTCAGGTGTCTTCAGTGGAGAGATTGGTTTAAATTGAAGTCAACCATAGCAGCAGACATCTCAGCAACTTCACAGTGAGGCCCACATGCTGGTGACCTTTTACCCCTTGATCATTTGGGCATTAGCATGGAAGCAAAGTTGTGTTGTCGTAAGTGGATTTTTCCTACTCCTATCCCCTCCAACCCCTCTTCCGTGGTGGCCCACGAGCTGGATGACCTATGTGTCCAGCAGTTTGGGGCGTGTGATGGCATGTTGGTGTTTGGGGTAGTGGTAGTTATGGGAAACAGGACTTTCTTTTGCTTCTGTCCCCTACCCGAGACATCTCAAGTGGTTTTAGAGCAGAGGGGCTCCTGCTCTAGGGATTTTAGACAAAACCCAGGAAAGACAATGTTTTTTTTCCCCTGAAACAGACTTTCAACAAAGGACTCTGTACTCCAAAGTTTTAAAGGAAGACATCTTTCCCTCAAATCTAGCTTTAAACCAAATTTAAAGAACTTGCTCATCATGTCCCCATTTATCTTCACTGTGATGCATCTGTCACAGTTAACTCCCAGAGCTACTGGACCGTGAGATTCTTTATAATGTGTGCATATGTGTATGGTGTGGTGTGTGTGTGCATGCATGTGTGCATTCGTGTGTGTGTGTGTGTGTGTGTGTGTGTCCATTACAGATGATGGAGGACTCTGTCCATTCGACTTCTCTTCATAGTCCCTGGTTAGACAAATCCTGTGGTGGACCCCAGACAAGATCTAGGACTCAGCCATGCCCTAACACTGACAGACTGGTTTCTGAGCAATTTCACTCCTCAGCACACAGAGGGTGCTGACTGGAAGCCACTGGGTTGCTCTGGGCATTGGACAAGACGGAGCATGAGGAAGGATCATAGCACCGCAGGGCCCCATGCAGCTGCCCTCCCCAGTGACTTTATTTCCCTGTGTTAGGTCCTCTGTTCTAAGCTTAGGGCATGTGAAGCTGGGAGGTGTATTTGAGTTCCAGGACACAGTTCAGTTCAGCCTGATGTGTTATAAGACCTCATGGTGTATTTCCTGTAGCATCTTCAAAGTGTGGTGAGATTTGACACTACAGCTTCCCAAGGGCAAGTTAAATTTCAGAGCTTTGTGTGTGTGTGTGTGTGTGTGTGTGTGTGTGTGTGTGTGTGTGTGTGTGTGGTGGGGGGTACTGAGGATTGAATCCAGGGTGTTCTACCTTTGAGCTCTACTCACAGCCCTTTTTATTTTGAAACAGTCTTCCCAAGTTACCTTGCTGTTATGGTCAGATATAGAGTGCCCCTGAAGAGGTCTTGCATTAAGCTCAGGGTTTGATATAGTTAAGTCATGAGGGTTGTAATTTTATCAGTAGATAAACCTATACAATGTATTTATCTGTGTGGGAACCTGGGCCTGTGGGTATGGCTGGACAAGCTGGATTCCTTGAGGTGTGCTTAGGGACTGTGCTTGTGTCTTTGACTAGCTTGCTAGCTTGCTAGTTTGTTCTCTCTGGCTCCTGGTCTCCATGATGTGAAGAGCAGAGCCCATGTGTGATGTGTGCACATTCTTCCCACCCTTCCCGCTGCTGTGCCCTGAGATCCAAGACTCTCCAAAACACTGTGAACCAATAAATCTTCCTTCCTCTAAGTTGTGTGGTTAGATCTTTTGGATTATAGTAGTGAGAAGCTGACCAAGAAGCTTGCAGTGGCCTTGAACCTGTGATCCTCCCATCTCAGCCTCCTAAGGACTGTGATGACAGATGTGCACCACCATGCCTGGCTAGGGTAACTTAAACTCTAGGAAAAATCATAAGACAATAAGAAGATTAAAATGCATTGCATTTGTATACAATCATTTCTCCATATCCATGAGATGTTGATTCTAGGACCCCAGGACTTCTTCCACCAAGGATACCAAACTCTGTGAATGGGCAAGTAAGTCCCTTATGTAAAATGGCATAGTATTTGTACATCATTTGCATAGTATTTTTACATCATTATTTGTATATAATTCACAGACATTGTTCTGTATATTTAAAATTATTTCTAGATTACTTATAATATCGAATACAATGTGAATGCTATATAAATAGTTGTAGTGTTTAGAGAATAATGACAAGAAAAAAAAGGTGCACATGTTCAGAACAGACTGAGCCATTGTAGGCCTGACCATGAAATGCACAATTGAGACTCTAGGTGAACCATGTTCAAACTCGGCCAGCTGGAAAGAGACTCCCGTGGGGGGTGCCCATGTAGCCCTTCATTCACACTGATTCTGAGTAGTGCTGAGTATGATTCAAAATCAGGTTTTTCTTTTTGGAATTTTCTGGAAAATTTTCTTTCAAATATTTTTGATCCATGGTTGGTTGAATTCATGTTTTAAAGTTTGTACAGTATTTAGATTTTTTTGTGTGTGTATGGTACTGGGGATTGAACTCAGGGGTGTTCTACCTCAGTGCTACACCCCTAGCCCTATTTTTAAATTTTTTATTTTGAAGCAGGGTCTCAATAAGTTGCAGAGGGACTTGATAAGTTGTGGAGGCTGGCTGCAAACCTGCGATCCTTTTGTCTCAGCTTCCCAAATCCTGGGATTCCAAGCGTGGACCACAATGCCTGGCTCAGTATTTGAATATTAACTCAATTCGTTTTCATATTAGTCCTGAGCACTGTATTTCTGCCCATTTTACAAGGAAGGAAGGGAGGAAGCTGAAATCCACAGAAAATCTGCAGATTCCTGCAGATTTATGCAGAAGCATAACTCAAGTCTTATGTTCTGTCTACGAGACAGTGCTGGTGTTTCATGTCATCCCAGGCGAATCCCATGGTCCAGCAGCTAGGGCATGGGAGTTTTCTTTGCCATTGAGGAGAACTCAATGGCTCATTCACGTAGTCCAGAGGAGTCTACTTGCTGGCGTCGAGATGGTATAGTCAAGGATGCTGCTTGTTATAGAACATGAGGCCCCTTTTGTGAGAACATTCAGTGCACCAGCAACCGTCATCTCTAGAGCTGTAGACAGGGACTGGAAACTGGGACTCTCTCAAGGCAGATTCTATCATGCTGGACAATCATATTGGAATATATGATTGCTTTTCCCTGTTTGTATTTACTGCTGGAGACTTTGGAGGTGATTTTTTAGATGTGTCTACTGAGCATGTAGGACTTCATATGTGACAGTGTGTGCTTTTATATAAGCCCATTCTTTTTTTTTTTTTTTTTTTTTTAATTTTATGGTACTGGGGATTGAACACAGGGACATTCTGTACCCCAAGCCCTATTTTACTTTTTATTTTATTTTTTTTAAAATAAAGTCTCTCTAGGTTGCTGAGGGGTCTTGCTAAATTTCTGAGGCTGGCCTGGAATCTGTAATCCTCTTGTCTCAGCCTCCCAAGTACTGATATTATAGGCATGCACCACCACACCAAGCACTGTATTAGTCTCTTCTTGATTCCATTATCTACTCTGGCTTTTTCATTTTATTTTCATTACAAATGTTTGTCATGTTGCTGTATTTATACATCTTTATTTTTTTGCGGTACTGGGGATTGAACTCAGGGGCATTCTACCTCTGAGGTATACCCCCAGCCCTATTTTTTATTCTTTATTTTGAAACCAGGTCTCACTAAGTTGCGAAGTGCGTCACTTGGTAGCTGAGGCTGGCTGCGAATCCGGATCCTCCTGTCTCAGCCTCCTAAATGCTGGGATTACAAGCATGCACCACCATGTCCGGCTTGTATTTATACATCTTATTAAGCCATCTAAAATACTTTGGAAACAAGATCCCAACCAAGAAGTATGTGAAGAATGCATGAATAAATAACTAGGGTTGGAATATATGTGCAACATATAGATGGTAAAAGAATTTGAAAATAAAAACGCTTTTATGGGCTGAGCCCATCACTGGATGCTTCACAGAGATGGTGGGATTTGAGGTCAAATCAATTGAAAATAAATATGGAAGGTATACCAAATGAAGAATGCAATGCAAGCCCAAGAATGAATTTGGGAGTGAGCATGATGTCTGCTGGAGTTAAAGGTCTGTGTGAACAGATAGTGTGAGTGGAGCCAGATGATGGATAGAAGCTGCGTAGAACATTTGAATTTGATTCAAAAGACAAAAATGGCTTCTAATTAGACATGGTATATTAGCCACATGTGTTCATCTCCTGTTCTTCCAAAAAACTCACTAAGATAACAATAAAGGAAACACAAAGGTAAGATTCAACAGCGGAAACATGTCAGTAGAGGGGAGCATTCAGGAAGCCTTTGAAAGACGGAGAACAGAAGGAGAAGTAATAACAGACAAAGCCGCTCAAAATGCCTATCCTAAATGCTGACAGAGGGGGCAGGTGGGGAGGGGCTTGCTGTGCCCCAGCATTTTTCATGTGTCCAAAGCACCAGGTTCTGTAGAAAGGGGAGACGAACCCAGGACTTGAGAAAGGTCTGAATGAAGTTGTCCAGACACCTGGGCAAATAGCCTCTACCCAAGGAGGCCAGAGGCTTATTTTGTGCATAAATGGAGCCCTATCTGCTCTGGACCGGGATACCAGGCAGCACGGTACAGAAGGGTATTGGATGCAGGGTTGACTGTGGGAGGAAGTGGTAAGTGGTGAGTTTTTTCATATATATATATATATATATATATATATATATATATATATATATATTTTTTTTTTTTTTTTAACCTTCTCTGTTCTCAGAACATCAAAAGGGAGACATGTACCACTGGTCCTGCTCATGATCTCCTGCAGGCACAAGGCTGAGGGATTCTTCTCATAGGAAACCAAATGGCCCCAGAGAAGAGAGTCCTTGACACTGACATGTAAGGAGCCCCATCAGAAAGTTGGCTTGTTATCTGATGACTCACTTTAAGGGAACTCTACCAGGTGAGAAGCTGGGGCCCCACACAAAGCTTTCAATAAGACTTTTAGCACTTAAGTCTTAAAGACGAGCAAATAGCCCTGGATTATCAGATATTTAAGGAGCAACACTGACATTATGGAAACAGAATAAAAGGAGATTAGATGGAAGAGAAAATGCATTTTGTTAAACTTTGAAAGATAAAATAAAAATCCATATATCATGAACAGGACCTTTTAAAAAGAATCAACCAGACCATGAGAAGAGCTCTCAAAACTTAAAGAAAACAAGCAAAATAAAAAGTATCAATAGAAAAGTCAAAACAGAAAATAAAGGAAATGTTCCAAAAGAAAGGGGTGAGAAAAAAAAAAAGAAATATAAGAAAATGAGGGGTCCAGTCAAGAGTATCTAAAAAGTAAGAAACCAAAAATGGAACCAGGGAAAGGAGGAGAAATAAAAACAAAAAGAGACCACATCAGAATTTATGGGTGAATTTCTAGACCTCTACTGTTCAAAATGGGAGCCACTAGCCACCATGTCTAACTAAATTAAATTAAAATTGATAAAAATTTAAATTTAAGTTCCTCTTAAATTTGGTCAGGATTCAAGTGCTCGACAGCCATATGTGGCTAGCGATCCCACATTGGGTGGCACAGGTGCAAGACACCCTCATCATTGCAGAGGGTTGGTTCTATTGGACAGTGCTGTTCCAGATTGAAGGACCCACTCAGCACCCAGCACAAGAGTGAAACAAACAAATAAAATAAACAATACTAAGACTTTCACTGTGAATTTTCATAATTCCAGAGATGAAAATTGCTATGTGGTTTAATGTGTACCCCCAAAGTCCATGCATTGGAAACTTAATCCCCAAAGTCTTATGTCAATGGTGTTTGGAAGTGGGGCTCGAAGGAGGTAGTTAGAATTAGATGAGGTCATGAGGGTGGGACTCCCATGATGGCATTAGTGGCTTTATAAGAAGAGGAAGAGAGCTGGCATGCATGCTCTGTCTCATCATTCAATGTCCTCTGCCATGCTATGATGCAGGAAGAGGCCTTCACCAGATGCCAGCACTGTGCTCTCAGACTTCCCAGACTCCAGAACCATGATACAAATAAACCTTTGTTCTTTATAAGTTACTTACTTTTGGGCATTGTGTTATAGTCACAGAAAATGGACCAAAACAAAGATAATATCCCAGAAGCTTCTAGAAAGAGAAGAAAAATTACTGATATCCAGTGGAATGAGAAAGACTATGGCATTGAGTTTCCCCATAACTTCACTGGAAGTGGAAGTTAGTCAAATAATGCCTTTATAGTTTTGAGGACAACTGATTTTCAACCCAGGTTTCTATAGCCAGCTCAACTATGAACCAAATATGAGGAGAAAACCAAAACATTTTCAAACTTGCAAGAACTGACAAATTTCACTATTCTTGTTCTCTTTTTAGGAAGTTAATGTAGGGTGTGCTCTAGTAAAATGAAAAGGTATACCGAAAATAAGCAGAAGATGAGATTAAGAGAGCTAACTTC
>PVLC010016719.1:24860-35079 GCA_004027655.1 Graphiurus murinus
GGTACTGGGGATTGAACTCAGGGGCATTCTACCTCTGAGCTACACCCCCAGCCCTATTTTTTATTCTTTATTTTGAAACTGAGTCTCACTAAGTTGCGGAGTGCCTCACTAGGTAGCTGAGGCTGGCCGCGAACCCGGATCCTCCGGTCTCAGCCTCCCGAATGCTGGGATTACAAGCGTGCGCCACCACGCCCGGCTAGGAGAGCTAACTTCTTAACTACAGTATTATTATCTGTTGCTGTATCACAGATTACACCAAATTTAGCAGGTTCCCACTGATTGTGGGCACAGGCTTTGCCATGTGGACCCAGTCATGAATCTATGTGGAGAGTAGAAGATGAATCCTCAGTGTGATTGAGGAGAGAGAGAGAACCCAAGATGGAAAGTGCCATCTTTATAATGTAATCTTGGATGTGGCATACCATTGCCCCCCTAAAGTCCACTTGTGAGAAGAAAGTCTCCAAGACCAGCCTACATTCAAGGGGAAGAGAATTAAGCTTTGCTGCTAAAGAGAAGAGACCATAGAATTTGTGGGCATGTTTAAAAAGATACCACAAATGTCAATAAGAAGTATAAATATTAAGGACTAGTGCCAATATTATAGAACCTCTTCAGAGAATAGGAAAAGAAAGAAGACCTTCCAGTTTGTTTTATGAGGCCAGCATAACACTGATGCCCAAACTTGACAAAAACAGGACAAGAAAGGAAAAAATAGGTCTTTATCTCTCATGAGCATTCTTCAGCATAGAACTTGGCAATATATAAAAAGAACAATATGTCATGATCAAGTGAATTTTTCTCTGGTAATGCAAGACTAATTTAATGTTCAATGCAATGATTACATTAATAGAATAAAGGAGGAGAAGGAATATATCATTTGATTATCTCAACAGATCTTGAGAAATCACTAGTTAAAATCCAATGCCTGTTTATGATAACAAAACAAAAACACAACTCTCCAATTAGGAAGACAGGACCTTTCATCATCTGTTAAGGGATATCTATGAAAGATCTGTGGGTGACATATTATACAAAGATGAAATACTGGGCACTTTCTCCTGAGGTTACAAGTAAGTCAAGGATATCCACTGTCACCCATTTATGGAACAAGAATGCCTCCCAGCCACATAGGGGCCTCATGTCCTTCACATCATGGTCATCGCCTTCTTTAGTCCTCTCTCCTCACCTTGTTCCTACCTGTTAAGTCCTGAAAAACATTGTTCCAGGCTAAGGCAATGCCTGACACAATGTTTTGCCCACTTCCCCATTACGGGCTATTGGGGAAAGGCTTCAAAAATCCCTTTGCATAAGTATCCATCTCAATCTTTCAGTGAAGTGGTGAATATTATGTTCAGAGCCAGTGTCTCAGTTTTGAGTTTCTAGGGATAAATTTCTTGAAGGAAGAAGGAGAATCAAGGCTTTTTCTGTAGGTGGGAAGTTCTAAGAGGAGACCCCAAGGAAGAGAGAGGCACACTCCATAGTTCTTGGCTGGAGGGGAGCATTCAGAAAGCTCCTGGGTCATGACCTTCAGGTGCTGACTAGCCCAGTCCCCAAGGAGCTCATTGAATTACAAAAACATTAAATTTTGTAACAGTAGTTGTTGAAGACTTACAATATACCAGGACTGATTTCCACAAATTATCCTGTTTAATTCTTACAGTGACTCTGATAAGGGTTAGCAAAGGAACAGAAAGCCAGAATCGTAATCCCTGCCACAGCTCTGTTTTTCTTCCTTCTTGAATCCTGGCATTTCCTTCCTTCCTTCTCCAGGGCCTCTGAGAACCAGAACCGTTCCCCTGAAACCAGCTGCTCCCACCATCCACTCAGCCACCAGAAAGAAGCAAGTGCCAGCTCCCAACTCCGGCTTATTTACATCCTCCCACCAAAACCTATACCTCTTAAAAATAAAAAAAGATCATGGCTCTCCAGACCCTTGATAGGGGCCATGTGTAGGTGATCAGCCTATGATATTCTATCTTAGTCTGCTTTTCCATTATCATGATGGTTTCAGGTACAGTCCATAGCTGGCCAACTCTAAGGCAGACATCATGGTGGCATGGTGTGGGGCAGAGGACACAAGCTCATCCCATGGCAGCCAAAAACAGAGAGAGTGGCTAGGGACAAAGATAGTCCCAAGGCCTACCCTCAGTGACCTACCTCCGTCAGCCACAACCCACCTGCCTAAATTGCCACCCAGAAAATCCATTCAAACCATTAATCCTTCAGCAGATTTTCTACTAATGAGCTTAAAGCCCCGATTCCATTATTTTATCTCTGAACATTTTTGTATTGCCCATACATGAGCTTTCCCAGGAAACATTCTATATTCAAACCATAGCACATGTCTTGTGTTGTTTCTCTGTCATGCTAAGCCCAAGAAGGAGATTCTCCTGTGCCCCTTTTATAGAAAAGAGGAAAGAAAAAGCTAGGTCCCTTGCCCAAGGTTACATAGTCAGACCCCTGTTTCCAGAGTCTTGACCCCAACCATTGGACTCTGCTGAACCTCAAGGTTGTGACCTCTAGGGGGGTCTTTGATTTGGCCTTTGACCCATGCCCCCAAAGAATAGCCCTTCTGTGATGAAAGGTTAGACTAGCATGACTAGCAGTGTACAATTTTAAGGGGCGGTTCCCTTGACACTGCCTCACTAACAGGTCCATTTTTGGAGGCTTCCTGCTGACTCACACTCCTGGTTCTGTCTCTCAGGAAGGCATCGGAGGGCCCAGGACAGGAGAATACAGGTCTAGAAATGATTTCTCTCTTTAAACTCATGAAGCATCACTCCTTGTAACTAATGAGGTTGCAGAGGGAAGAATTAAGGCTTGAGGCTCCTTTCAGTAAGAACTATACAGGAGGCCCAGCAGTATCAGGAGGCCCTAGTGGCATCTGAACGTGAGACACAGCCAGCCTCGGAGAGTCCAGCTCTCCTTTAGGCCTGTCTGCAGGCTATGAGTATTTCAGAAGTCACTTCCTTCTCTCACCCATCCTTAATTTTTGCTCCAATTGAAAGTATTTTCAGGTTAGGTGATAGGAAACACTTTCTATAATATACTCCCTTTTATTTGCTATTTCAAGATCAAGAAGAGAATTGAAATGTGTGTGTGTGTGTGTGTGTGTGTGTAGATTGAAGACAGGGGTCCTCTATCTCTGAGCTACACCTCTAGCCCTTTTTATTTTTAATTTTGAAACAGGGTCTCGCTAAGTGGCTGAGGCTGACCTTGAATCTGTGATCCTTCTGTCTCAGTCTCCCAAATACTGGGATTACATTAGTGCACCACTGCAGCAGCAATGGATGTTGACACTAGTGCCTTTCCCCCCTGCTGGTAAATTGAGGCTTATCTGTGGGGGAAAAAGACAAGATGATGGGTGGTTGGAGTTGAGGCAGAGTGTACATGGGTGTGAGTCTTAAGGAGAGATGAGAGCAGAATTACAAAATAGCCTCAAATCTTGATACTGGGGAGGAAGAAAAAGCAAAAGAAAGAAAACAAAACTAAAGTTACTTGCTTCTGGTTGAGTTTATGTCGAGGCAAGCATTTCCTTCCCAGAGCCACCTGGCACTCAGGGGTGTCTTAGCTCCTGACATAGATTGTCACAGGGTGGGGACATCAGACATCCCATGAGTCCTGAGTGGGCATCTGAAGCACCTTGGGGCCACCCCTTTCATGTGGCAGAAGAGATGTCTGCTATTTGACACACATGGAGATGGTCCTGTTTAACCCATAGGAACACTGGCTGTGGATGAAGGTCATCAGACTCAGGCCCTGTTGGGTAGAGTGAGCCTGCTCCTTGGGTAGCTGATGACATAATAGAAAATGTGAGATTCAGTTTGAAGGGCAGACTCGGGCATCTCAAGGGAAAGCTCACAGGACAGAGGCTGGCCTTTTAGCAACAAAATTGGAAATGTCCTGGAAACCACAGAAGAACCATTCAGGTCACAGCAAGTCCCCATGTTCTGGAGCCTGAGGGCCGGCAGGTAGCTCTCATGCTTGAAGGATTCAGTGATAAGCTTGGAACAGACTCAAAGGAGAATTCTTTTCCTTCATTAACCAAAGTAGGAACAACTGTTAAAATTTGATTTCTGCCAATTCATCTTTGAGAGATTAGATCAAATTCCAAGATGGAAGTGTTAGAGATACAGTCTGATGATAAAAAAAAAAAAAAAAGCCCTAACATGTGTGAAGCAGATAGCTCTTTAAATAACCCATGGATATACTCTTCTCTATTCCCTCACCTTACCTCAGTCTCTACCTCTTCTGCCTTTACATGATGGTGTCCTTGATGGGGGAGGTTTGGCATCTTTTTGTCTGGGACTCCAGCTTTAGTTTATTTCTGTCCCAAACACGGAGTTTCTTAAGCAAGCTTTGTATGTCCCAGGCTTGGTGATGTAGTTGTGAAAACCTAATGTCACAGTAAGCTTTAATGGAATCTCTTCCTCTAGGTTTTGCTCTGACTTTTGTTGCTGCAAGGATATGTTTCCAAGTGCCAATTGAGACTTCCAAAACCATGCAGAGTGTGTGAAGAGGCACAGTGGTGATGTGAGTTGAGACTGCCAGGATATGCCGAGTTTTGCTGCAAAAACAATCAGGCCCCAAATCTCAATGGCTTAAAGAAAGGGCTCATGTCTCAGTCTTTTCATGGCTTCATTACAGGTTGGCTGTGGATCTGCTCCATGTTAACTATGTCCTGGGATCCAGGTTCCAGAAGCGATGTCTTTCTGCAACTTGGTGGTGTGACAAAGGAAGAGAGACATGGCCAGCTACATGGAGGTAGCATGCTTCACTTTTGCCTGAGTTCAGTGGGAAGGGGGCACAGGCCTTCTGGGAGGAGGGCCCTACATGGAGGGAAACCTGGGTATTTGGTAAAGTCAGCAGGGTTAGAACTGAAGAGAAACCCTCTTTCTTTCTTCCTTTTTTAAAAAAAATCTGGCCTGAAGACTTATCTATACATAAAAGTTTTCAGGAAAAAGCCTGAAGTTGCTATTCCACTGCAGGAGGCACCCGGCAAGCCCCGCGTTCTGTTCTCTGCAGGACCCTACAGGGCAGGGATAACGTGTGAAGAACGTCTGCTTTCAGTCTCGCCCTTGTCTTTGAAGCCTAGCCACACATGAAAGTCCCCGTTCAGGCCTAGGCCTGCCCATCCTGGGCCAAACCGCGCCCTCCTCCCGGCCCTGGGGAGGGTCTCGCATACCCTGGGTGGCCTAGCCCTCCAGAGGCATCTCCCTCAGGAGACTGGAGGCCCCTCCAGTCCATCTGGATCCCAGAGCCCAACCGTCTTGGCTGAGGCTGCCGAGGGTGTCAGTCAAACTAAAGAATATTCTTTTAATACTGAATAATCATGTAGGGCTGGCAGGCTCCCTCCGCCTGACAGATGGCGAACACATGCCTGGGGCGGCCCAGCTCCGCACATCAATCTCCTTTGCGGCTTTCAGCGCGTCCTTCCAGCCCGGACTCCTTTCTAGCCTGGCTCGTGATTGTAATGCAGAGGCTCTTTCTGAGGCTGGTGTGGGGTGTGGGGAGAGTTTTCAGAGGAGGGGCAGGAAGTCCTGGTGCTGATATCAGAAGCTGTCAGATAGACTGAGCTTCTCCCCTGACCCAAGCTGGCTGGTCCTCCGCTGACTAGACCCGGCGCAGCTCCTGGGTGGGCAGAGGGGCCTGGAAATCGCTCCGCCAATTGGAACCATTTTAGGTTTGTAAGATGGAGCCCTTCCCATTATTGCGAGACTTTTCCTACACTTTGGACTTCTAAGACCAATCTTTTAAAACATGTCCTGAAGACGCTTACAGCATGTTGGAAAAGACAGCTCACAAAAGCTTCAATGATTGGTAGGAGAGAGGGGATTTTTTTTTTTTTTTTTTTTTTTTTTTTTTGGCACTGAGGATTGAACCCAGGGGCATTTTACTTCTGAGCTACACACCAGCCCTATTTTATTTTTATATTGAAACAGGGTCTAGCTAGGTTGATGAGAATCTCACTATTTGCTGAGGCTGTCCTTGAACCTGTGATGCTCCTATCTCAGCCTCCCAAGTACTGAGATTACCAGCGTGCACCACCATGCCTTGCAAGAGAAGGGATTTTTGTGAGTCTCTTTTTGTACCTGGAGATGTGGCCACTTGGGGCAGTTCTTTGGCAAGCCAAGGTCTTGGTGTCTCATGACCCTAGCTGGCCTTCTGCATGACCATGGTTTGGAAGACCATCTGCAGGCTGCCAGCTTCCAGATTTCTATTTCCAACTTCATTTCCACCCCTCCCCCTCCTCCAGTTCCATTTTTGTACAGCCAGTTGCCTTCTGATGTCTCCATTTGTGTATCTCAAGACCATTTCAAACTTTCCACATCCAAAACCAAGCTCAAGATTTTTACTCTGGCCTGGCACAGTGGTACACATCTGTAATCCCCAGTAATTGGGAGGCTGAGACAGGAAGATCACAGGTTCGAGGCTAGCTTCAGCAACTTAGTGAGACCTTGTTTTGAAATAAAAAAATAAAATAGGGCTAGGGGTTGTAGCTCAGAGGTAGAATGTCCCTGGGTTCAATCCCCAGCGCAACAAACAAACAAACACAAAAGAAAATATTTTTACTTTGAATTTTGCTTTCCTGGGATCTTCACCATCTCATTCTCAGTTGCCGCAGGCAGGGACTTGGGAATGAATCTTGCTTTTCTCCTTTCCTCTTTCCTCAGTCCACACTAGACCTCAACCAACTGATCCGCCAGCAAATTCTTTCTCATCTGCCTACAACATATGTCTTGAGTCTGTTTACTTCTCTGCCTTCATGGCGGACAGGGCCCCACCAGTCATCATCATTCCATCCCCACAAGGTTATAACCATCCTCATTTGCACTCTTGGCTTATTCCCACCCCAGCCCATTCTCCACCGGCAGCCTCTGGGATCTGATTGAGGACGTGTGGCGAGGCAGAACCTCACAGTGGGAGCCTGTGGTGGAGGAGACTGCTTGCCTCTTGGTGGCCAGGGAGCACAGAGAGGGAAAATGAGAGAGAAGAGGCTGGGGTTCCAGTATCCCATTGACCTGAGTTCCTCCTACTGGGAACTATCTGCTAAAGTTCTACCACTTCCCAAGAGGGTTGGGATCAAGCTTTTAGCATGTGCATCTTTGGGGGGGGGGGGCACGTATCTAAAGCATGACTGATCAATAGCTGACTATCATTCTGTTACAGGGTCATAATCTCTCCTAGAAATAAGTATTATAGGGAAGTGATCTCTCTTCCTCAGTCCTTGCTTCCCGAGGAAAGATTTCAAACAGAAAGCATGAATAGGGGAATATAAGAGGGAGGCTTATTTAGGGAAGTGGGGGTACAGTTAACAAAAAGCTATGATGAAGAGTTACATTCAGGGGAAAGGCTCAAGAACGGTCTGTTTCCAGAAGTGGAAAATGGTGGTGAGTTCTCCACATGGTAAGCATTATTCAGTCTGGAGACCTTCTCCCTCATGTATCTGGGGGAAGCATCACAGCTTAGCATGCCTGTGCAGTTTCTGCCATGTTGGAAACTTTCCCCCAGGTGCCTAGGTGAGATCCTGGCGGGCAGGGGGTATCTAAAATGGCAATTGCTGCTGGGTGATGAATCTCCTTATCTCTTCCCATGAGGGCTGGATCCTCTGTCCCATTCCTTCCCTGCCCTGCTCGTCTATCTAATTACCTACCAATTCCTGCCCCATATTGACCTGCAGTCCCCCTTCCTCTACAGCCCTCCTGAAACACTGGCCTCTGGAAGTCCTTTGATGTTGTCAAAACTCTTCTGTTCCTGCTGGACGTCACATGGTTCCTCACTGCTGGGAACACCCTGCTTAGCTCTCCTAGACCAGACAGGTCTTCTCTCAAAGGCCTGCAGCTTGTGGGAGATGGAGTGAGGAGTCTGGAAGGGATACTTGGCGGTCCAGCCAGGGGTGTGGGTAATGAGCATTTATAAAAAGGCTGTGTGTTGGGCCTGGACATGACAGAAACACTTAAAGCAAGTGGACTGGTTGAAAGATGAGAGTTTAAAAAGGGCTAGAACTGGGGAGGTGGCTAAAAGTCACCAGAGTAACAGAGTGATTGTGGGTAGGTGGTGGGAACGGGTCAGCTGTCACTGTCATATGAGGACCTGGGTCCGAGGCTGGAGAGGTGCTGTGACAGTTGCTTTTCTTCTTGGAACTCCTCACTGGCTTGGGCAGGCCCTTCTCCAGGAGCTGTTATTTCCAGCTCAGATGATCATCTAAGACTGTTTTACATTTAGGTCTGTGGTTCCTGCTGGCCAGGCGGCCTTCCTTGCCTGGGGTTTAGGCAAATTACCGTTGCTTAAGTTAAGCAACTCTGGGCATCTTGCACATGTGCTTGAAGAAAAGGAATCTTCAAGAGCAGAAAGTGGCCAAGTTCCTCCAGAAAAGGAGCTGCAGATTCCCCACTGAGAGAGCTGAGGAGTGCTGGGCAACTCAGGGAGCCCAAGCTCCCAGGGGCACCCTCGGAGGGAACATCCTGAAGCCATCTGTCCCACATCACAGCCAAGTCAAAACCTTCTAGAAATGGTGTGAATTACTACTCACCAAAAAAACTCATGACAGGGGGAGAAAACCACAGCACGGCCAGCCCCCCATATGCTTTCTCACACAATGTGAGAAACTTTATATAAAGACTGTTTTCGCATCGTTCACTGACACTGAATTTTTGCATGTAGCAATTTCCCTCATGGTAATGGCTCACCATCCCAATGCCACGTGTTGCCCTTTTTTTGGTGGTGGTGGCGGGGAACTAGGCAATGCAGTTCCCCAAAAAGTATCTTCCTTTTGTGTTTTTGGTTTGTTTACCTTCAGAATGAGTAGCAAGTTACTCCAGGTTATGCGGAGGTAAAGGTCTTCTTCAGTTGATCTACTGAGGAGAAGTTTCATTGCTAGTTTATATCCTTCCTTCACTATTGATCATGCAAAGCTGTGCTTAGTGAGGAATAAAAGAAAATGCTCAAAATTAGAACACTTGAGGCTTCGAGGAAGAAATGGAGGTGTAGGGATGATTAAGAGATAGATGGAGCTGGGCGTGAGTGCCCAAGCCTATAATTCCAGTACTTGGGAGGCTGAACAGGAGGATGGCAAGTTTGAGGCCAGCCTTCACAACTTAGTGAGACCCTGTATTAAAAAATATAAAGGGCTGGGGATGTAGCTTAGTGGTGAGATGACCCTGGATTCAATCCCCAATACTAAAAAAAAGAAAGAAAATAAGAAGAGAGAGAAAGAAATAGGAGGTTACTTTCTACCTTCTGGATCACGATCCACTTAAATGGTTCTAGAAATTCAGGGTTTAGGGCATTCTAACTGGCACGATGCTTAAAATGTGAAGAAATCACAACTAGATACTTTGAAAAAAATAAGCAAATGGTACTGTGTTCTACAGAAACTTTATGTAGACAGTAAATGATTTATTATTCCATATGATACACATGCACAAACCCTGAGCAATTTCACATTTAAGCATATCATTTTAATTTATAGAATGTATCTTCAAGTCAAGAGTTGCCCCCAAAAGGATCAAAGGCAAGAAGATGGAACTGACCCATATGTGGTACTGAATTGTACTTTCTCATCTTGTGGCTTGTCTTGTTGAGATTTGGAGGTACTCTGGGGGATGTAGGGTTTACAATGACATTTACTTTGTTAATCCTCCACCCCCAAGTTGATAATTATAGGAAGCTTGGAAAGCACTTTGGGCTTTTTCAGAGGCTTAAAATATTTCATCTATTTTTCTCCGTGTGTGTGTGTGTGTGTGTGTGTGTGTGTGTGTGTGTGTGTGACTGCTGATTAAACCCAGGGACATTCTATCTCTGAGCTATACCCTCAGTCCTATTTTTTAATTTATATATATATATATTTATATAAATATATATAAATATATATATATATTTATATATATATATTTATTTATTTTGAGACAGGTCTTGTTAAGTTGCTGAGATTGACCTTGAACTTGCAGTCCTCCTGTCTCTGCCTCCTTCCCAAGCATGTGCCACCATGCCTGGCTCTCTATCTCTATTTTTTTTTTTTTTTTTTTTTTGCGGTACTGGAGGTTGAACTCAGGGGCATTCTACCTCCGAGCTATACCCCCAGCCCTATTTTTTATTCTTTATTTTGAAACCGAGTCTCACTAAGTTGCGGAGTGCCTCACTAGGTAGCTGAGGCTGGCCTCGAACCCGGATCCTCTGGTCTCAGCCTCCCAAATGCTGGGATTACAAGCGTGCGCCA
>PVLC010016720.1:0-35001 GCA_004027655.1 Graphiurus murinus
TTTTTTTTTTTTTTTTTTTTTTTTTTTTTTTGCGGTACTAGGGATTGAACTCAGCGGCTTTCTACCTCCAAGCTACACCCCCAGCCCTATTTTTTATTCTTTATTTTGAAACAGGATCTCACTAAGTTGCAGAGGGCCTCACTAGGTAGCTGAGGCTGGCCTCAAACCCGGATCCTCCAGTCTCAGCCTCCCAAATGCTGGGATTACAAGCGTGCACCACCACGCCTGGCTTTGATATTCACTTTTTAAGACAACATAGAATTCTAACAGATTTCTAATGTTTTCCTGGCTTTGTACTTGTTTACTGTCAGGAGTTCCAGCAAGAGTTTGTTACAGAACTTTTCTATTTCCCCAAGTAAGATATTTTATGAAATAAAATGTTATGGATGCTGCTGCTAGTGTTGTCAACCAGAAACAGTCATATAATTGACAGGAAGGCATGATGGACAGGAAACTCCACACTTAGGTTTCTGAATGACAAGAAAGGAGTGCAGTATCTGCACTATCTTTCTTCTTTTATTAGTTTGAAGAATAACCTTGGAATGAAGTGGCTTCAAGAACATGGACGAGGGCTCTAGTCCGTTAGTCCCTCTCTCCCTTACTCATTATTGTACCTCTCCTGCCCTACAGTGGTTTCCTTCACTGACAAGGCTCCAACTCCTGACCTGCTCAACCCCAGGG
This sequence comes from Graphiurus murinus, assembly GCA_004027655.1. Taxonomy (NCBI): domain Eukaryota; kingdom Metazoa; phylum Chordata; class Mammalia; order Rodentia; family Gliridae; genus Graphiurus; species Graphiurus murinus. The sequence goes on from PVLC010016720.1 coordinate 682, forward strand.
CTCGCCACTAGTGGCCCAGGCTTCCCAACCACAGGAGCCTCGTTACCTCTGGCAGCCAGCAACTGCCACCATGCCCCAGACCTCTACCTGCTGTCTAGAGAGCGAGTGGCCCGGCCCGGGGCTGCAGAGACAGCCTGGACCTGTGTTCAGAAACACAGAATAGCTGATGTTCTCACTTCCGCTCAAACTTAGGATCAAAGAGCAGAGTACTTTTGCACTGAAGAATTCAAACACCATTTTTTTTTAAGGCAAATGTTTCATCTTTTGTATTCTGAGCTTTTGATCAACCTTGGCAAATAAAATTTCCTTTGGAAGCTAGAACCCTGTTCAACCATGACTTCTTGGTTTCCTACAAAGAAACATGTGTCTTCTTTTCACTCAAACAGTGGCCACGTGCAGACTACAAATACTGATGATGTGGACAACCCCTTTGGTGACATCACATCCCTGGCCAAGCCTCGGTGCTCGAAGCTTCTCTATACAAACACAAGTCGGTGAGTGCCAGTCAACACTATTCACTTGTTTGATTATTAAGGATGAAGTCCAATGATGGGCTTTGTTACACATGAAGTCATTGTTTTAAATGGCCTGGTCTGCTAATGAACAGAGTGTGTTAGTCAGCTTTCTATCAATGTGACAAAGCACCCGAGAAAATCAACGTATAGGTGGAAGGTTGTATTTTGGTGTGCAGTCCCTGGTCGCTTGGCCCTGTTACTCTGGGCCTGTGGTGGGGTAGAACACCATGGTGGGCAGCATGTGAGGCAGCAGAGAGAGAAAGGGAGGGGTGGAATGCTAATATCCCCTCTAGAGCTCACTCCCAGTGACCCCGCCTCCTGGAGGTTCTGCTGCCTCCCAGGAGCACCACTGGCTGGTGACCAAGTCTTTAACATGCGGTCTTTGGTTGGCAATTAAGAGCCAAGCCATGAAACATAGCTGAAGAAGAAAGATAGATGGGCGCATGCCTATAATCCCAATACTTGGGATGCTGACACAGGAAGATCTCAGGTCCGAGATTGGCCTTGGCAACTTAGGGAGACCCTATTTCAATATAAAATATAGGGCTGAGGGTGTAACCCAGAGGTAGAATGCCCCCAGGTTCAATCCCTAGTACCACATACACATACATACAAAAAGTAAATTTGAAAAAAGAAGAAAGATGCCTGCTTCCTAAAAGAAATATAGTTTGTCATGAAAGAGATTACAGTTTTAGGGGGACACATGTGGGAGCTTGGAGTACCAGCACCAGTGAGATGGGACATGCACCAGAACCTTGGGTCCAGCAAGTCACTTCATCTCTGTGACTTTACTGTCTTCATCTGAAAGCTGTGGCACAAAATGCCACCAAGCAAGCTGACTGTGGCATCAGTAATGTGTGTAAAGCCTCAGAGCCATGGCTGGTTAATAACGGATCATCAATAAACTTATAAAAGATTCTTTTTCTATTTATTTATTTATTTATTTAGTGGTACTGGGGATTGGACCAGAGGCATTCTACTTCTGAGCTACACCCCAGCCCTATTTTATATTTTTTTATTTTTAAACAGGGTCTCACTAAGTTGTGGAGGGTCTCACAGGGTTGCAGAAGCTGGCTGCAAACCTGTGATCCTCCCATCTCAGCCTCCCAGGTACTGGGATTACAGGTATGTACCACCACACCTGGCTGAATGCCCACTTGAGTTTTCTGGTGTTAGGGTGTTGCTTTCCAGAACACTGGTCAGGGGAGGCAGTCCAGTCCAGCAACCTGCCCTTACAGTATGCCTGTGTCCTTAGTCAGGACAGCACCAGTGAGATGGGACATGCACCAGAACCTTGGGTCCAGCAAGGACAGTCACCATCAAACCACGCTCTGATATGTAGGCGTTTTCACCATCATTTGTATATGTAATTGGCTCTTCCTTAGCTTACAGCGGAGTTATCCTGTTACCCCATCATCAATGGAAAATACCATAAGTAAAAAATGCATTGAATATACTTAAGTCAGGTGTGGTGGTGCATGCTTGTAATCCCAGTACTTGAGAGACTGAGAAAGGAGAATCACAGGCTCAAGGACAACCTCAGCAACTTAGTGAGGCCCTTGCCAACTTAGCAAGACCCAGTTTCAAAATAAAAAATAAAATAGGGCTGAGGGTGTAACTCAGAGGTAGAATGTTTATGAATTCAACCTCTAGTACAAAAAAAAAAATGCATTGAATATGCTTAACCTACCAAACCTCCTAGCTCGGCAACACAACTCACCAGGGTGTCCTTTATTCAGCTCTGTGGCTGGACTGACTGGGAACTTGCTCCCATTGCCCTGAATCTCAAAGGAGAACTGAGTGTGTAGTACTATCTGGGGAAAAGATCCAAATTCACTTTCAAAGTATGTTTTGTATTGAATACGTATCACTTTTGTTCCGTTTTAAAGTCAAAACAGTAAGTTGGACCATTATCAATCAACGGTTGACTGTATATTATATGTTATAAAATATATATTTATTCTTTATATCTATGTTTTTTACATTTCTCTTTTTTTATTTTTATACATTTTCATAGTGACACAGGTGTACATAGTACTTGGCGAGTTTTCTCCCAGCTCCCTCACTTCTCCCTCCACTTCCCCCTACAATGAGATTGGCATTGGTATCCTCACATAGGGGCATAAAGTCAACGGAAGTGTTCCCTCCATTGATTCTTCCTCTCCTACTCCTTTACCTCCCCTTCCCCTAGAGGATCTTTCTGGCTTCACTGTCCTCCCTTATCTAAAGTTCCTCTTATTTCTCAATTACTTCCTAGCTTCTACATATGAGACAAAACATATGACCCTTCATTTTCTGTACTGGCTAATCTCACTTATCTTAATGTTCTCCAAAGTCCATCCATTTTCCTGCAAATGATACAATTTTGTTTTTCTTTATTGCTGAGTAGAATTCCATTGTGTGTATATCCCATATTTTTGTAATTTATTCATCTGTTGATGGACACTTAGGTTGGTTCCATAATTTGACTCTTGTGAATTGTGCTGCTATAAATATAGATATACATATATTACTATAATATTCTTACTTCACTCCATTTGGAAAGATAACCAGGAGTAGTATAGTTGGATCATATAGTGGATCCATTCCCAATTTCCTGAGGAATCTCCACACTGATCTCTACAGCAGCTATACTAACTTGCAACCCCACCAATAGTGTAGAAGAGTTCCTATTTCCCCACATCCTCACTAGCATTATTGTTGTTTGAATTATTGATGGCTGCCATTCTAATTGGGGTTAGATGAAATATCAGTGTAGTTTTAATTTTCATCTCCCTAGTTGATATTGAACATTTTTTCATGTATTTATTGGACATTTGTATTTCTTCTTTTGTGAAGTATCTCTTTAGTTCAATTGTCCATTTTCCAATGGTCACTTTTTTTCTTGGTGTTAAGTCTCTTAAGTACTTTATATATTCTACATATTCATTTCTATTAGAGAAATAGCTTGCAAAGATCTTCTCCCATTCTCTAGGCTCTCTCTTTGATGTACAGAAACTTTTTATATTAATGTCATCCCATCTATTAGTTCTTATTTTAATTTCCTGAGCTTTGGACATCTTATTGAGAAAGTTTCTACCTGTGCCTATATGTTAAGAGTGTTGGACCTATGCCCTCCTCTAGTAATTCCAAAATCTCTGGTCTAATTTCCAAATCTTTGATCCATCTCGAGTTGACTGTTGTGCAGGTTGAGAGGTGGGGGTTTAATTTCTTTTTTCTACAAATGGATAATCAGTTTTCCTAACACCATTTGTTGAAAAAGCTGTCTTTTCTCTAACATATGTGTTTGGTACCTTGTTGCAAATCAATTGTATTTAAGTGTGTGGATTTGTTTCTGTATATCCTATTCTATTCCATTGGTTTATGTGTCTGTTTTTGTACTAATACCATGCTGTTTTTATTACTAAAGCACTGCAGTATAATTTGAAGTATGGAATTGTGGTATCTTCTGCATGGTTCATACAGCTAAGAATTGCTGTGGCTGTTCTGGGTCTTTTGTTTCTTCTCCACATGAAATTTAGGACTGATTTTTCTAAGTCTGTGAAGAATGACATTGGTATCTTGATAGGGATTGCATTGACTCTGTAGATCACTTTTGGTAGAATGACCATTTTGATAATATTTATTCTGCCTATCCAAGAGCATGGGAAATCTTTCCATCTACTAATATCTTCTTCAATTTCTTTCTTTAGTGTTTTATAATTTTCATTCTAACACACACACACACACACACACACACACACACACACACGCTGTCACCAGTTGGAATACTGAGGCTCAGAGAGGTTAAATTACAGTAATCCTTGGTGTAGGATAGAGGGTTCCAGGACCCCTGCATATATCAAAACTCGAGGATGCTCAAGTCCTTATATAAAATTGCATAGTATTTGCATAGGACCTGCACGCATATTTCCGTATATCTCATCAGCTCTAGATTACTTTTTTTTTTTTTTTTTTTTTTTTTGCGGTACTGGGATTGAACTCAGGGGCATTCTACCTCCGAGCTACACCCCCAGCCCTATTTTTTATTCTTTATTTTGAAACCGAGTCTCACTAAGTTGCGGAGTGCCTCACTAGGTAGCTGAGGCTGGCCGCGAACCCGGATCCTCCGGTCTCAGCCTCCCGAATGCTGGGATTACAAGTGTGCGCCACCACGCACGCCCGGCTTCTAGATTACTTACAATATCTAGTAAAATATACATGATAAGTAATTAGTTGTTATACTATATTACTGAAAGATGATAAAAATAAAAATGTTTGTACTTGTTCAGTACAGGCACAAATCTTTTTAAGTCTGAGACTGGGGGTACAACTCGAGCACTTGCTGACATGTGCAAAGTCCTGGGTTCTACCCTAGCACCACAATAACAATGGTAATAATAATGTCTACCTAATGTATCAATAACAACAACAATGGTTTGCTAAAGTGTTCCAAGTATTATGCTAAGAGCTGTGTTAATGTAAGGATAAAAAGGCAAAGATTTTCCCTCAAGGAGTTAGAAATCTTAGAGGACAGATAATTTTAAAGCAGAATGAATCAATCTCACAGAAATCAGCTTTGTGATTTTGAAGGGCAGCTATGGAGATAAATCATTTCCATACGTGGGTTTGCAGTTGTCCAGTGGCTCAGAATCCTGAGGAAGCAATCAGGATGTATGATTCTCCAATTCCAAATTCTTCAAAGAAATTATTGCCATTACACATAAGAATATAAAAAATTAAGGAGGATATAGAACAAACAATTTAAAATGACTTTCTGGTACAAAAAATTTTAGTAATTATTTTGAAATATGTATTTGGATTTTGATGTTTTATGAGCCATTCTTGCTATTGTCAAAGAATTATTCTTCGGGGTCATTGATTAAATAGAGTGAAGAGAAATATGAGCGCATTGTTAAAATTTGATGTGAAAAACATACCATTTCACCTGAATAAGTTTGGGACTATGCTATTCTATTTCACCTTGCTGTAACTTTCTGGTGTTTTATTTTGTTTTTAAGGAAGTGAAATTATAAGGGGATCATATAAATGAGATCAGCTGTAGTTCTCTGATTTGGGCACTAGAGGGCCTCCAAGGATGTAAACTTTTTCTTTGGATTAGTTTTCAATTTTTAATAGAATCTCAACCTTTTAACACAAAGAACTGTCTTCCATTTTTATTATGAAATATTTATAGATGCAAAAAGATCTGCTGTAATGCGTAGCTTGTAAAATCGCACAACAAATGCCTGCGCACTCCCCACTAACTTAAGAAATAAGATGTTTACTAAGATCTTCTACACCACTCCTGTGCACCTCCCGCCCTCATCACCTGCTTCCCTTTCTCCATCCCAGGCATCCTCCCATTAGACTTTGGGTTTATACTTGGCTTCCTCTGCTTGATAGTTTTATTATCTGTGTATGAATCTCTAAACAAAATATTATGGAGTTTTTACAATGCCACATTGGCCTAAAAAAGCAAAATGCAGAAGAATGTATAAAATATGATGTTATTTGCATGCAGTCCCCAAACCCAGAATCACATAAACGTACTTTGTGCCAAGTAGGGAATATATTCTCTCCTATTCAGATTTGAATATGACTCTTTCTGAACTTTTTCATCTTGGAGTTTCCTATGTAGAAATATCTTCATGTCACTATCTTTAGGGCCCTCTGCATGATCGATGGTACCTCCTCATGGCTGTGCATGCGCCCACCCCTTAGTTGGAAGCCATATTTCAGGCGAGGGTCTGGGCCACTGATTGACTTTGAGTGCTTGCATCCTTGGAATCACCAGTTGCCCTACAGGGTGAATGTTTTCCAAATTTCCTTCATTCATTGATTTTGTTTTTTGGTCACCAAGTCCTCTGACATGACTAGTGTTTTTTTGTTTGGTGGGGATTGTAATAGCGGTTTAAAGATGGATTTCTAAAATTGTAGAATTGAATCTGATCATTATAGAAAAGTAGTACAGAAAAATGAACAATAAATTACTACAAAACTCCTACACAAAAATGTCACCACTAGTAACATTTTAGCATATTTCCATCATCTTTTATGCATTTTAGATTTGCTTTTGTATATTTATGTTGCGATGATCTTAGTACATGTAACATTTTTACCTCAACATTTCAGCATGAACAAGGGTACATGCTTTCATAAACTCATAATTTAAACTGGAATTGACTTCCATTTTTATTTAGGTTACCTATGTAAATAAATCATTCAATCACTTTTGATACAAATCCTTAATAATTTGAAAATATTTACTTTGGGGGTACTCCTTGAAATAGATTCTGGGCATCAAAATATGAGAACATGCTTGAGCTGGTTGCTAAATCATTTTTCAGAAATCTTGTGTAAATTTACAATGGGCTCAATATTCAGTGCTCAATATTTAATGTCAGCACTGAAGCTCATCAAACACCATTTTCTTCTCTTTTAAATGTGTTCATTATAAAGATAATTAGAGTACTTTAAAAATATAAAAAGTAAAATGTCTCTTCTATTTCTGATCCCAATATTAAAAGTTTGATTTCTTTTCATGCATCTTCCTCACTGCATTTATGAATGTCTGCCATATATATGTATAGATGCTTGTGTGTGCATGCCTGTGAGAGGTGTGTATGTATGTGTACAATTAAAATATGACTGGACATTTTTATGTATTAAAATCTTCTTAATTGCTGCATGGTATTCTGCTATAGGTCTATATTAATTTTATTTGGGCCAAGTTCTGACTATAATATTTTTACTATGATAAACAGTACAGCAAAAATAACCTCTTCATCTATCTTTTTATCATTATGCATGCATTTCTGAAGAATAAATCCCTAAAAGTACAATTATTGAATGAATTTTTTCATTAAAATTAAAACATTTTCTAATTTAGTAAACATGTCTAGGTATTAAAATCCAGTTAGACTTAAGAAACTCAAAGTATTCATGTGGTTTCCACTGCAGGTCCTCTTAACTTACAATTTCAGACTTGCTTAGGAACTAGGAGAATCCAAAATACCCACTGGGCTTAAAAAATTATTGGAGGTCAGGCTAGCTAAACAACTTTTTCATCTCTTCAACAAGTAAGTACTGTTTGCTAGATTTGGGCAATGTTCAGGAAGCTTTTCAAAATTATATAAATTCACCCCCATTGCCACTCTGTGTCAAGTAGAAAAGTGAAGCTGAGACTGAGATCGAATCCTCTTGGTTAGCAAATCTGACTTTTTTCTCTGTCTTAAAGCAAGAGCTGGAGTCTGCTAAAGCTCAGGGAACACAGGGAGGCCAAGAGAAGACTAGTCCTCTGAGTGTCTGTCTCGCAGTCCCTGTCCTTTGAGTGCTTTGTGGGGAGGACAAGGTGTATAATAATCCTGCAATGTGTGGCTGCAGGTCTGTGCACAGTCAGGGGTCAGAAACTGCTCCTCCTTCTAAAACATGGAGAGAGGGTAGTCTTGGTTATGGCTCTAATGGCAGAGCTGCATGGATCTCAGTAGATGCCTCTTGCCCTCCTTTTTCCCACGGAGAGAGAGGCTGGGCACAGGTGAGGTGCAGGCCCAGGTAGCAGAGCCAACTGCGAGGGTCTGGCCTTCCCAGCCCTCCCGATGCTCACCTTCTCCATCTGCTCGTTTTCCCAAGCTGGGTAGCTGTCTACACTGTACATCTCCCTCTACTCACAGTTTCCTACTTACTGCTCTCTTTCACCTCAGTGATTTATGTAAGGAATCGTTTGAAAATAAAGTGGATTCCCAGCCAGGCCCTCGCAAAAGCCAGAGGTGGAAAAAGGGAGGTTTCTCTGCCAGTCAGTGGGTCCTGTTGCAGCTTTTAAAAAAAAGATTTGTAGCCAGGCTGGTGGCCAGTGTTTGTAATCCCAGTATTTGGGAGGCTGAGACAGGAGGATCTGGGTTTATGGCCAGCCTCAGCTACTTAGTGAGGCTCTCTGCAACTTAGTGAGAGCCTGTTTCAAAATAAAGAATGAAAACTAGGGCGGGGGGTATAGCTCAGAGGTGGAATGCCCTTGCATTCAATCCCTAGTACTGGAAAAAAAAAAAAAAAAAGAATCGTGCTACAACTCAGACTAAAGAGCAGCTGTGAACAGTACTTCCTCACTTTACCCCTGCACTTCTGCCTTGTCAGAGTACTTTCAAATCTACTCTTATTTGCTTTTCAAAGTAGTGTGTTGAGGCCAGAGGCATGGGGACCAGTTCTATGCCCATTCTGAGAGGAGGAGGCTGAGGCTAGAGGAAAGGATGTTGGAGCCCCAGCTCTCTCATTTCATGAACAGTGGAGAGAAATCCAGAAAAGAGTGGTCCTCATCCCCAGGCAAATGCCTCCCTGATTCCCTTAACCCACTTCAAGCACCCATCTTACCTTCTGGCAAGGAATGGGCTTCTGGGGCTTCGCTCCTACCTAGAATAGAAAAGTTTTGGGCTGTATTATTTCTACATCCCCTTCTAAATGGAAGGTGTGAAGACTCTAAGATAAAAAGGGGGGAAATATATCCGCTAGATGATGATAACAATAATAATAAAACTATAACTCCTGAGCAATATCTTGGGGCTACAATATCTCAGAACATTTAGAGAAACACAGTTCAGTGACCAAAAGTCATTTCAAAGTGATTCTAGTTTTACTTGCATTTCTCACTGATCAATAACATCAGACAAATCAAAACTCACAAAGGACCACCTGTCTTTCCCTCCCTAGCCGCACACCTCTCAGGGTTCTCTGTGGCTTCCTCCTTTCAGTCCTGTGCATCTGCTATCCCTGAACCCAAACTGGACCCCATATGCCCTTCCTCCCTCCCTGCTTTCTTCCCCTCTTTCCAGCCCCACCTCTCTCCCTCCACACCTGCAGTTCCTTTTATATTGACTGCATACCACTGCAGGTCGGGCAGTATGCCAGAGCCTTGTCCGTATCACACAGACCCCGGCACTTCTTAGCCAGAGCACAGTTGCTCTGACTATCGGTGGGTCATGTGTGGGGGTGGCACAGAAAGTTTCGGTTTGGTCTTGGCTGGCCAGGGCAGCCCTGAAGTTCCATGTGTCTGTCTCAGGCACCCCCTCATTTGCACCTGTGGTCATTGGCCCTTTTGGGTTCTTTGATGCTCTAGATGGGGATTGGGGATGTAGCTTAGCAATAGAGAGCTTGCCTAGAATGTACAAGAGCCTGCGTTCAATCCTCAGCATTGCAAAAAAAAAAAAAAAAAGTGTGTGTGTGTGTATATATATATATTTGTATAATTATTTAAAAAAAAAACACTATGAGATATAAAAGCTATCAGGAGCCAGGCCTGCTTGATTTCTGCCTAGAACTGTATATAACAGAGAATCGCTCTAAATAGGAGATTGTCACATGGACTTGGACTTGCAGGTACGTGGAGGCTTTCCTGGCGAGGCTGGGAGAAGCCACACCAAGCCCTCCCATGCAATCTAGTCACATTGTCCCTCAAGCCAAGTGTCTGGGTTGGAATCCACTTCTACCACTCATCAGCTCGGTTGGCTCTGGACATGTTACTTAGACTTTTATGTAAAAAGATGGGCATGATGATAAGACCCACAGCACAGAGTTATGGTGACAATTAACTAGGCAATTCATGTGAAATAATTTAAAAGGGAATATAGCACAAGCTCAGTAAGTATTAGTCATGTCTGGAGTACATAGAGAGGTTATACACATACCTACATTTTTATCCAAATATGCAATACATACCTTCTACATGTAATGTGCCTTTCCCCACATTTTTTTCCTTATTTTCTATTTAGCATTGGTTATAAGTGATCTGCCTTCCCTTTTTCTGATTTTCCGAACCTCCTTATTTTCTGAAATTACTTAATTTCTATTTTATCATGCTTTGTTGGGAGAAACCATTACTCATAAACCTTGGCAACAAACTAATCAAATTTACCCATTAGTGAAGAAACTCCAGCTCATGAGTGAATAAAGAGACAGAAGGTGTTCAGAGCACAGCAGGCTACAGAGCTAAGACAAAGCTGAAAGCGCACATTTTCGAAGGGGCTGCAGCTTCCCTCTGCTGTTGTCAAATGGGGAGGCAGGGTTCTTTAACATGTAACAAACTTGGAAATCAATTTCTTAGCTGTACATTCCTGTGTTTCCTATAAATTTCACCTCCCAGCAGTGAAGCATCCCCAAAGAGTACAGTTTTCTTGACAGAAGATCAACATGTTGCACATAAGATGGCAAAAACTCCCCTTGTGATGGCCCTGCATATAAGGGTTAAATGGGATAAATTTAGAAGCAGTGTGGGTAAGAACTTTCATTTTCAAATATTTGGCAGTTTATTGTGCAACTGCATTCATTCCCAGCCCAAGCAGCTAATCCGTCTACTCCTTCTTGGTGTGTTGTTATTAGACATGATATCACATCACTTAGCATCAATAACCTGCATGCCGCCAAGGCACATATAACTGTGTGCTTTACAGCAAGCCCTTCATATGATTGACAAATCACTGGTGTCCATCTCTCTAACTTGTAGCTGCTCAGATGAGAGGCTCTGACTTTAGAGGCATTTTAATAGTGCAGGTGCTTTAGAAGCAGTGGAAAAAAAAACCTGTCACACAGATGGAAGGGGATTTCCTCTGTAACATGCATGGAAGCTTCAGTGAATGTTTGGGGGAAGAGACACTCACATGAGAACTTTTACTTCATTTTTTATGACCTCCTAACTTACAGCTATCCTCCCCCAAGAGCATTCCAAGAAGTCCTAAAGGGTATTGCCTACTGTTGGGTAGCTTGTGTTCATTCACCCAGGTCCCTCCAACAAATATGACAACTCTGCTCTAAAATAGGCTCCTGAATTTCTCCCCTCTTTGGAATCATTAGAGAGATATTGAAAAGCCCAACTCAGGCCATGCTCTTACGGATGTAATCAGAATGTACTGGTCGCTTTTAAAGATACCCATGGGCTGTCAGTGTGCAGCACAGTTTGGAAAGCTACGTGGTGTGCTGGATGAACTTTGCATTCTCCCCTACAAGGCCCCTATTTTGTAAATATTTCATTTCCTTAAAGTTTTGTATTTCAACTAAAATTAGTTGAACACCTACTCAGTGCTTGTGCCATGCTAGCTGCTGTCACATGAGCTTTACCCCTCACCTGCAGAGTGGCCCTAAGACACTGAGCGGAGGCCCACTGGAGTAACATCTCAGAGCCGGTGAAGGGGCAGTCAGGCTTGGAACAGAAAGCTGCCTCTCGATGTGGGGCCTCCCCTGCTCCTCAGCTGCTTCATTTTCCCGATCTCACTAACCCTGTTGGTGCCATGTATCCTGGTGTTGCCCTTGATGAAACTTCCCTTTACTTTGTGAGTATCAATGTGCCCCAGACTTCACTGGCTACAAGACTACACACCATCATCAATGTAATCAGAGAATCACACACTTGGAGAAGTATGAGACTCCTTAGCACAATTCCCTGCCTGATAAATAATAATTATCTCCCTATATTATTTTGTGTATGTGTGGCACTGGGGATGTAACCTAGCAGCATTCTACCTCTGAGCTACACCCCAGCCCCATTTCATTTTCTATTTTGAAACAGGGTCTCACTAAATTGCAGAGGGTCTCGCTAAGTTGCTGAGGCTAGTTAGCTGTAAATATGTGAACCTCCTGTCTCAGCCTCCTGAGTACTGGGATTACAAGTGTACACCACCACACTCAGCCCTCATATTCTTATATAAACACATAATCGATGTTGAAAGAACACCAAGAAATTGCAATAAGAATCACAACTTTTTTCCATGATACTCTCACCCAAGTCTGTTAGGTTGGCATCATTACCCCATGTCATGGCTAAGGCAGTAAAGCTATAGGAAATGACATCCAGAGTCCATATACAGGAGCTGCAGAGCAGAGTCCCCAAGGTCTGCATCTCCCTCCTGGCCCTGGAGCAACACCTAGTTCACTTACTTATCTCTTTTGCCTGCCTCATCACCTGCCATTTTAAGGAATATGTTAGTCAGCTCTCCATTACTGTGGCAAAACACCTGAGATAAACAACATAAAAGGAGGAAAGGTTTATTGTTTCTCACAGTTTAAGAGGTTTCAGCTCATGTTTGCTTTGGGACTGTAGCATCATAGCACCTTATGAGGGGATCTGTTCACACCATGGTGGATAGGATACAAAGAGAGAAAGAGACCAGTGCCTTAATGTCCCCTTCAAGAGCGTGCCCCCAACAACCTAACTTCCTCCCAGTTGTCCCCACCTCCTGCAGGTTGCACCAGCTCCTGAGAGTGCCACAGGCTGGTGACCAAGCCTTTAGCACATGGGCTGTTGGGAACCTTTGACATCCAAACCATAACAAGGGGCAACCTTCCTTAAGCTCTGTTTTTGAAAATGACTCCAAAGATAAGTGGTTCCTGGAAGAGGTTTTGTTTGCCCTGTTGAATGTGTGGAAAGGTCATCCTCAGAAGCAAGACATCCACAGATGAAGCACTCCTCTGCCCAGGCAGAAGTCAGGTGGTCAATGCTGCATTGCCTTTTGCCTGGGTGTCAGTTTTGAAGAAGGGACCCCCCCACACACACACACACACTAACAGGGAGGGCAGGGCTCTCCAAGAAAAGCCTCAGGGAAGGGAAGCACAAACCACTGAGCTGAGTAGAAGTTGTAAACTTGGGGCACCTTTGTGAAGCCAGCACAGGAAGCTGAGGCTGTGACCCTGATAGGATTCCAGAAAGATGTGTCCTAGCACAGAGCCTCGGGCTCTGCAAGGTGTCTGCCCAGCTCCTTGGAATGCAAGGCAAAGCTCATTTCCCATTGTTCCTGGCAGTTTAGGCAACACATCATTCAGAGCATCCAGGACCGAGGCTCCGGCAAGACCAGCTTTCCTGCCTTCTAAGAAATAATGTGTAAACTAGCTCCCGTACTATCGTGGCAAATGCTTTAGTTGTCCTTCTCAGCTTTCTGAACTACTGACTTTAATCGTCTTTTAGGATGCTTATTTGCCTTCTCAAGAGAGGACTTGGATGTACACACTACAGAATTTCCCCCTGTGGTCATAGGTCTTCATTAATTCTTCCTTCTTTTCTGCTAGGGAAGAGGATGGGGAAATAGAACAGTCCGTGGGATTAAACGAACAAGCCAGTGTGGAACCGATGTGCTGGTTTACATTTGGTTTCAATGCATAATTGTAGCAAATCATCTGAAATCAGTAATAGAGGGCACTAATGGTGGCAAAATAGAGATGGTAAAAAACAACACAGCAGTAAATGTAAGAGTATGTGTTTACTAACACCAGAGTCAGCATTACAGAGTTACATGTGAAATACAGGCTTGGACTTTTGTTAAGCACTGGTGTCTTCATTATGAAATCAAGTTCAGCAGTGAGTCATGTATATAAAAAAAATACACAAATTTAAAATAATAGCAAAGCATGCACTTGAGGTAAGTTTTTTTTCCAACCCCAGAGTTAATATCTCAATGTCTGTGTGTCAATAAGTACTTGCCTGTGGTCTTCAGTCCCTCCTATTTGGACAGCCCAAATTCCAGATATTATACAAGAAAAAAATATATATTTTTTCCTTTACATTTTATATTTTTATAAGTATATAAAATATATTCCTTTATGTTTTTCCTATGTGAGTTCTAGTTATGTGACTATTTTTCAAATCATTATTTTAATTTCCTCTCATGCCCCCCCCCCTTAACTCTTCACTCTAGTGCCGCGAATATTCCAGGATATACGGGCAAGGTTCATTTCACAGCCACCCACCCAGCAAATTTGAATATTCCATCAACAACTCCATCGCCAGATTCCGAGCTGCACGGGTAAGTAGGAATCCTATTACTCAATTCTCTCAGATACATTAGAAGAGGAAGTCCTAATTATGGTTATTCCATTAAAGAACAATTAAATACTAAAAGTGAATTTGTATTGTTAAAAAAAAAATTGGGCATCAAGTCCAAAAAAAGAGAAGAGTCAATTTTCCTACAGTTTATTATGCCTTCTGCATGCTTTCTTTTTGAATCTTATTCAAATTTTTGTTGGAAAATTAATGTAGATTAATATTCATATTTATGCTGCTAAAAGAGCATCTTAAGGCATGTAAGGCCCAGCAGGGGACGCAGTCTTGGCTCTTCCCTCATTCTGTATCACAAGATTCATGCTACTTGGATGCCTGGAACATGCTTACGTGAGACACATATTTTGCTTCTTGTGAACAACCAGCTTTTTTTTTTTTTTTTTTTTTTCACAAAAGACAAAGTTCCATTGAAAGTCGCATACATTTTAAACCCCATTTTTGCAAATTGAAACAGAAGACAATAGCTGGAAGGTAATGGAAGATTATTTTATTGGAAGCCACTGGTGAGAAGCAGCACGTTATTTCTCATTATAACTCAAATCTAAAAGCATTTGATGGGAGTCCTGGCCTTGCAAAAATAAATAAAAAAGGCACAATTTCAAAAATGCAAATGCCACCTGGTCCTCGAGGCTGGCCCAGTGCAGATGAACAAGCTATGGCGCTAGCACTGTGGGCACGGCAGGGAAGGGAGGCCTGTTCTTCTCTAGAAAGGTAGTCTTTCCTCCTAGAGCACATTCTTTCTGTAGAGAATTTGTTCATTTTCTGCACATTCATTGAGGACTTGTTCAAGGCACTGAAAGCAAAGCACTGAAGGGAAAAGAGCCCAGCTCTCAGGAGCTTGTGTTCTGGGGGGGTGGGAGGGGAAATAGTAAAGAAGTATGCAAATAGCTGAAGAAATAGAATAATTTTGGGTAGGGAATGGACTGTGGGAAGCCAGGCTGTGAAGTCAGAGTGCTTGTTGAGCTCAGTAGCTGGGTCCCAGGTGGGGAGGGGTGGCTGTCGGAAGAAGTTGCACTGCAGGGGAGCTTCAGCCTCAACACCTGAGTGCCTCCAACAGCAGCAGCTGCCAGGAGCAGGCTTCTGAGGTCATGCTTCTCAGTCCATCATTCCCTAAGTCATTTCATCCACTTTTTGATTGGTGAATACTTTTGTGGATTAAGTCAACAAATGTTGATTGTGCTCCAGTAAGTCTCAAGAACTAAGCCCTTTGTTTGCAAGGTGTTCAGGTTTCCCTGGTGAGCAAGAAATGAACAACTACAGCAGAGGATGATGACCACCATCAAATGCTAAACTCACCCACCAATGGAGAGCATCCTAGGTGCCAGGCACTCCCCCTGGGCATAATAGGCACTAACTCTTTCACCACCCAGGCGGCCTGTGAGGGAGGGGCTGTGACCTTGTCCATTGTACAGATTAGGAAACTGGGCCACACGAAAGCTACAAAGGAGCTTGGGGGGCATGGAAGAAGATCACCCAGAGGAAGTGGCTAGTGGGGTGAATCTTTGAGGAGTGGATGCTCGAGGGCCAGGCTGCAAGTGGGCAGGGTAAGGCATACTTCAGGGAACCCATAGCAAGCAGCCCTTCATGGGGCAGGAGATGAATCAGAGGAGGGTCATCCCTTCCATGTGCCACTGTGTATAGGCAGTCTGCACCCGTCAGCCAGCCCCTGCCTGCAGAGCCCATAGTTCAGCCAGGGATTAGGGCAAGGAAAGGTGCTTCCTGGTGGAGGGCTTCTTCAGTGTCTAAAGTTTGGGGTTGATGATTGTGTAGAATTTCCAATCATCTAATGCAAAACATTTGCAAAGCAGCCCATTGGCTTTCTAGGCCAATACTATGTATTCAAATTGCTCCAAAGATATTTTTCCAGTCTCCATGTTTAGATGTGTAATCTTTAAAATAAACTTGGTTGTGTATAGATAAGGTAGCATGATGTGATAGGATATATATAGTAAAGTGGTTATCTGATGAAACTAATTGCTGTACCTGTAATCTCACATAATTACCCTTCCCCTTCTCCCCCAGGCAAGAGGAGCTAAGATCTACTTCTGTAGCGAGGGCTTGGAACTCAATGCACTAGTGTTAACTATTGTCCTCCTACTGTATCTTACATCTCCTGACTTGTTCATCCTACCCAGCCGATAAGTTTTACCCTTTGACCTGCATGTCCCCATTCCTCCCCCATAGCCCACTCTTCATAACCACTGTCCTGTTCTCTATCTTTGCATATTTGATTTTTTACTTTTTGAGAAGGATTTCACATATAAATGAGTGAGATTGTGTGACATTTTTCTTTCTGCATCTGACTTATTTCATGTGTCTTAATGTCCTCTAGGTTCATCCATGCTGTGGCAAATGTCAGAATCTCTTACTTTTTAAGGCTGAATAATATTCCATTATCTATGATTGGGTCTACCTGTCTATCTTACATTTTATTTGTTTATTCATCCATCTGTGGATACCTAGGGAAATTCCATATCCTGGCTACTGTGAATAATGCAGGGATGAATGGCGATGGAGATATCTTTGTCAGGTGTCGATCTCATCTCTTTTGGATATATACTATACCTGGAAGAGACGTTGCTGGATCCTTTGGTAGTAGTACTTCTAACATTTTCTTAGGAACATCCATGCTGTTTTCCATAATGACTGCACCACTCTACAGTCCCACCAACAGTGTGCTCCTGTCCACCACATGCCGTCAACACCTGTTACCTTTGTCTTTTTGTTAATAGTTCTCCTAATTGTCATGAGGTGATATTTCATGTAGTTTTGATTTGCATTTCTCTGATGATTCGTAATGTTGTCCATTCTTTTCATATACCTGTTGGTCCTTTTTATATCTTCTTTGACAAAGTGTCTACTCAGGTCTTTTATTCATCTTTTAATTGGGTTATATGGTTTTAGCTATTGAATCTTATGAGGTTTTTTTGTTTTAATTTGGGGTATTACCCCTTACTAGACATAAGCAAATATTTTTGCCAGTGTGTAGTTTGCCTTTTCATTTTGTTGATTGAGCCCTTTGCTATACAAAAGCTTTTTAGTTTGATGTAGTACCATTTACTTATTTTTTTTTTTTAGCCTGAGCTTTGGGGGTGATACCTAAACAATCATTGCCAAGGCCAATGTGAAGACATTTTGAAATGTTACAAATTCATTTGTAGAGGCAGAAATGCTAGGCATTTAGCAATTAACATATTTTAATATATGTAAAGGACTTAAAGAAAGAATGTCAAAGTTCACTGTGTCCTTAACCCTATGATGTAGACTTGGCCTCCATGAGAGCTCCATGAACCCTGCAGCTAGAGGACTCGCTCTCTAGGAGGGACTCCATCGGAGGTCTTCACAGGCAAGGACTCTAACCCCTCACCTTCTTGATCGCAATCCATCTTCTCACCCGAGGATCTGAGGATCTGTGCGATGTCCTGGCATCTTGTTACTTTAAGGCACCTCCACAGCCACAGAAGCACACCATCCAATGTGTGAAAAAAAGTCCTTTATCTTTCAGATAAATCTCTGCCTCTAAGTGGGAAACCCTCCCCTGCTGTAGCAGAGAGAAGAACTTGAGTCCTTTGTGGGGCTGCTCACGTCCAGATTCAGGATTGTGGCTGTCCTGGGGAGTCCCCAGAGTTGCCCCCAGTACACACACGCTGCACGCATGACTGCTATCTACTACCCCAGAGTGGGGACCGGGGACCCTCTGAGGTTCTTATTCTGATGGTGCAGAATAAAACTCTGGAGGTAGTGTGGCAGCGAGAGTGTCCCCCTAAGTGACAGCTTGTTTGGGGCCCGCAGTCCTCAGACCTGCACCTCCACACAGCCTCCATGATAGCTCTAGATGGGCACAGTGTTCTGGTATGAGAAAGCGCAGCAGGGAGGGACCGGAGGGTTGAAATCAAAAGCACCCATGCGGACGTGAAGACAGCGCTTCTAGCAGGCAGCCCTACCATCTACATTTGGGCTGGCTCTTGTGATCAGAAAACTGGGCACTGAGGGCTTTCCAACACAAAGTAAAAAGTGTCACCGCTGAGTTTTTGTGACACTATATTTAATATTTTTTAATTCCTGGTGGAAGTGTGAGCCCAGGTGTCTAGTACACTAACTTTCTCTCATGGTCCACTCGGCCTGATGCCTTCCCTGTTATTTCTGTGTGCTGCATGGGTGTCTCCTGAGCATTCCTGAGTTGGAGCCTCCACCGCACCCTTTCTGTGCCTCTCTTATTAAGAGATCCTCGTGGTGGCCCTCTTCAAAGCGTCCAGTGCTAGGGAAGCCTCAATCCCTGGCACTCTGCCCACGCCCTCCCTCCAACCAGTCTCCGTTCCATCAGTGCCTTTTCCTTCCTCCGTGAAGATATGCTGTCCCAGGGAGCACAAGGTCCCTGTGACCCACTCCATCAGACGCTTTTTGTAGTGGCTTGGTGTCACCTGCCTGCCTCCAGGCCTCTAGGCCTCGAGGCACAGCATTTTGCAATAAACAAATTGAATGCAGACAGGATTAATCATTCCCAGCCTCCCTTTCTGCTCTTTCTCTGTCTCTCTGTCTCTGTCTCTGTCTCTCTCTCTCTCTCTCTCTCTCTGTCTCTCTCTCTCTGTCTCTCTCTCTCCCCCTCTCCTTCTTTCTTTCTTTACTCTCTCCCACTTACATCTACCATTAATTGGAAAATAGGTAAGGTTGTATGATTTGATGGGACTTTATATATCATTTTTTTTTTCTTTTTCTTCCTCCATTCTGCCCTAGCATCTTACAGAAAAAAATGGCAGTTGACCTCTTCCGTCGCCAGGCACCATTATCCCGAATGGTCACAACTGTGAAACCTTACAACCCTTTCAACAAGAAAGAAAAAGAAAGTTTATACCTCTGAAGGAGGCCACACTCCGGCATGCCATTTCTAAGCTACCCATCTGAGGAAGGCATTGTGCATGGTGGATTGGGGAAAACATGAGCTGGGCGTGTTCTGAGTGTGTCTGTGTGACTTGGGGCTGCAGAGCAGCGCAGTCTGACCCCTCCTGGGCCCTCCTCTCACCTGTGTCTTGGCCTTGTGTCTGGCTGGGCATGCCAGTCCACAGTGGCAGCTAAGATATTGGAGGCCACACCAGTGGGGTCTTACTGAAGACTCCTCCTCAAGGCTGGAAGGCCAGGTCTCCCTACAGGTTTCCTGTCCCAGCCCTGCCAGTACATGTTTTAACTGCAGAATGTAGATTTGGGGATCAGAGACACCCTTGTCAAAACCTCACACGTCAGTGTGGTGTGGTAGCGCACAGTTGTAATCCCAGTACTTGGCAGACTGAGACTGGAGGATCCGGATTTGAAGCCAGCCTCAGCTACTTAGTGAGACCCTGTTTTAAAATAAACACTAAAAAAATAGGGCTGTGGGTGGAGCTTGGAGGTAGAATGCCCCTGGGTTCAATCCCCAGTACTGCAAAAACAAAAAAACCCTCACACATCATCAATGGAAAGCAGAGTCAGGGAGAGGCCAAGACGTTCTTTCTGTCCCAAGGGGACAGTGCCACATGGGGACCACAGCCAGATGCAGAGGGGCAGGGCCATCTCTCCCCCACTCCCAAAGAGAGAGCTGCATCTCCAGCTCGACGAAGGTCCTCAGGCAGGAAGGACCACTCATGTCCGTCTCCAGGTAAGAGTGGGGCCCCACTGGGCCCCTACCAGAGTGCACCAGCCCAGAACCAGGCCAGCTTGTGTGGGGGCTGCAGGGTCCCGTCCGCATGTACACATGAGCACAGAGTGTGTTCACAAGCCTTAGCTCCCTGACCTTGAGACCCTTAATACGTTCTTGGAGCAAGCACTTAACGCAGATCTTGCGTTTTATGAAGGAGATACACTGAGCCAAGGAGAGGTGATTATCCGGAACTTGGGTTTTCTGAATGTTGATGTCTTACTGTTGTGGGATAACACGGTCCCACTCATGGGTCCTTGGCCTCTGTGATAAAAAGAATTTTAACACATGCCAGTCAGGAACAAAAGGCAGGTATTTATTCAGGAAAATAAGGGACTCAGGGAAAAAAGGTAAGTGGAGATCTGAGTCACGGAGCAGGAGGGCAAGAGAGCGAGTCCTTGCCTCCTTAGTCCTTATATGAGAGGGGGTTGGCTCAGAAGCAGTCCGGACCTATAGGTGGTCATCCAAAGGAGGGTGGGCACAGAAAAGGTTGGATCCTCCTCCTCCTCAGGTTTCAAGATGGATCTGACCTTGGCCTTGAATCTCAGGTGTCCTTGACCCTGAATCTCAGGTGGGGGCAGGGCTTCAGGGGATTAGGGTGTGGGACCTAGCTTATGAACTCTCCAGATTTTAAAACTATATTTTTCCTTTCCTTCCCAATGTCTCCTTCCTGCCTAAATTTTATTCCTTCTATTCTACCTCATCATTACCTGCCCCTCCATTTTTCTGCAAATTGGATAACCTTCACTGAATTATTAAAAAAAATAGCAACAGAAAAGAAAAGCTCCCTGTTTCTAGTGTTTTCTGAAATCTTTCTCAGAGGTTCCTCTTGATGTCTCTTTCCCATAAACGTGTAAATGCTTTGGGGGTTAGCTTGGCCTTTTTTACCCACAGACAGGGGTAAATCCAGCTATTTTGGCTGTGAAACCATTCATTGCCTCGTTGGAAAACTAAGTAGATTTGAGGTTGACTCTTCTGGCAGGACGACCGGAGGAACAAAAGCCATCCATCCTGGACACCTGGCTTACCTTCGAGAAAAAGGAATGGCCACCTGAACCCAATTTTGTAGTCTGTTATTTTTAGAAAGAGCAAATTGATAAAAACAAAACAAAACAAAAAAACAAACAAAAGACAAGCTTTAATTTTGGAAGAGTCTCAGCAAAACACAAGTGGGCAGCATTAGCCCCACCCAGCAAGTAGGTTAATGTGGGTACCTGGGATTACATTTCCCTGGCAGGCCACTTGGTCAAAGAGGTTGTGCTCAACATCTGAGGCCCCTGCTCACCGTCCTGGGCCTTTCTATGGCAGGACACCAGGAACACTGTCTGGATGTTCTTCAGGCTCAGAGCACTTGTACATTCTCTACATTGCAGATATCTAGACACCCATCAGGGCATGTGAGCTCCTCCAAAGCTGCTTCTAGAAGGATGTTGGCTGTATCTGTAGCATCCCTGGGCCTCACCCAGGAGAAGCAAGCAAGATGATGACTTTCCATTTGTTCTGTAACTCATCCAGACTTCACACCTGTGAAGATAAAATGCAAATCTTGCTCTCCACAGACCTGTTGTTGCCAGCCACAACAACAGAGAACTTAACCAGTGTTCTTGGCCCCAAGCTGTGAGCATAGGTTGTAACATTTGGGCTTCTTCAGTCAGCAGACCAGAAGGTCATAAAAACTAGGAGGATAGTCACAGGGATACGTATCTTCAAACTCCAAGCTCGGATCTTGGTTTATGTCCAAGCATCAAGGGCCAGTACCTGGGCCTCCAACTAGATTAGCAACAGTCTCCCCTAAGATGTCTCAGTCTTTATGTATCCCTGGGATGACACAAACCCAGAGAAACTCTGCATTTTAAAAAAATAAGTGAAAAATGTTGTTAGAAATTATAGAGTTCACTGGAAAGAAAAAAAAAGCATACTGATAACCTTATTTCTAGCCAATTAGGGTGTTATAATTGCAACATTATAAAAATACTATAAAAGTACCATAATAGGAAAAAGCATGATGCTCATGATGTAGTAGAATAGAAACATCTAGAAATGAATAGAAGGCATCATTTTGAACCCGTAAGTACAGGATAAATCTTTTTCCATAAAAGATATTAAGACAACTACTTGGAAATAAAAATCAAAGCAGACCCATTAAACACATTGCTGCTGGAATACAGAGAGATAATTTAAAGCCGTAGACAGATTACCCAGAAATTCAGAGGAATTAGTTTATTAGGTGGAGTGTGTGTGTGTGTGTGTGTGTGTGTGTGTGTGTGTGTGTGTGGTGTAAAATTTTTTCTGAAGAGGACACGGAACCAAATAAATGTGAAAGGAAAAAAAATGACTTTTCATATAGAAAATATCACCCCAAATTTTAAGACAAGCTTAAAGGATTCCTATTCCTATTTTATTTATATAAAAAAAGTCTATAGTTTAAAAAACTGCTTAGAGTGATATAATAAAGGCAAAAGACATTAACAAAAAATCTCAAGGACTAAGAAATATGAATGTCCAATAAATACAACATTTATGCTTCAGTAAAAAACTGACTATACTGTGTTACTTTTTACCCATTAATTGGTGCTGGTGAGAAGCTAAAGGTGTCATTATATACCACTCCTAGGCTTTTCCATTGGTAACACAATTCTAGGACATTTGCAAAATATTTCAAGCACCTTTTCAAGTGGCATATGTTTCAACCTAGTAATTACATTTTTAGAATTTTGTCATGCAAGTAATTACACAATTGAGCAAATACATTTGCATAAAGCAGCTAAAAATGCAGCATTCTATTTAATTGAGAGAAAACAGGAACAACTTAATGCCCATCAAAAGGAAATTCTATAACTTGTCATACATGGATGTAATCTGCTCTCCACATACATGGGTTCCATGTCCCTGGATCCAACAACTGTGGACTGAGCGGATTGTTGTTGTTGTTGTTTTTAATTGCACCTGTTCTGAACATGAACAGACTTTTCTTGTCATTTCCTAAAAAACTTGGTAAAACAACTATTTACATAGCATTTTCATTGTATTAAGTATTATAAGTATTCTAGAGATGATTTAAAGTATATGGGGGAATAGGCTACCACAAATACAACAACATTTTACTTAGAAAACTCAAGCATCTGGAGACTCTGGTATGGGGGATGGTCCTGGAATCATGCACTCATGGATACAGAGGGATGACTGTGTTGAAATACAATATATGTTAAAAAGATCATAAAGCTATTATTATCATGGAAAATTTTACATGCACCATTGGTATGTGAAAACACAGATTTTATAATAGCATTGCTTAGTTATTCTAGATTTAATTTTTGTGTATATATGTAGGATAAGGCAGGGAGATGTAGAAAAAAAGATTAATAAGTATTAGTTCTGCATTTATAGGTGATCGCATTTTTATCCCATTACAAACAGCAGGGATGCATTTCTTTAAAATTGGGAAATTTGCAAAGTCATAAAAAAGACAATATCCTTAAAACTCTTTAAAGCCTCTTATATTAAAAAAAAAAAAAATCCCTATTTAAGAATTTAGTACCTGGAAAACATTTGTCCCTCCTGACGAACTGGTTTCTGAGTCTGAGACTCTTTACCATCCACCTCAATCATTTCTAAAGTTTGGTGGCTTATAATATAGAAAGGAGTAAAACTGAAGTGCTTCTATTTTTCCCCGCCTGCCAGGAAGCTCAGAGCTGATTAAATAAGTGATCGGACATAAGTAAACCAGGGTTTCACATTCAAAACGGCTATTTTAAGAAGACTTTTGAGTCATTCTGGCATACACCACAGATCCTGGTGGTTTGAGGACCTGCTCGCCAAATCCACCCCACTTTCTACATGAGTCTACATTTGTCTCTGTCTACTTTAGGATCCGTAGAGTATCCGGAGGTACCTCAGATCCTTAAAAAGATTACACTAAACTATTTCACTTGTTTCCCATGACTGTGATAAGCCAACAGGGGAGCGGAGCAGAGGCTTGAGAAAGAAAAATCAAGTCCCCCCTGTATCTGTCCAAACTGGCTTGTGGCCAGAAAAGGCAATTATCCAGTGGTAGAACAGGCTCACAGCCCAGAACTAATTTCTAATTAGTGAGAACATTCTGAAGCAGATCAGTTTCCTCCGTGTAGGCAGGGTAGAGGCTGGCTCATTTTAAACCTCCAAGAAGCTCAGAGTTGGCGCTAGGGTCTGAAACTGCTAAACAGAAAATGCAAAGAAGGGACCCGCCAAAGTAAAAGAGCCGGGGCTAAATAACGAACAGGTAAGTTCCTTTGAAAAACATGCCTTCAGGACTGAAAAGTGGTATCTGCTCACCACCACCTTTTTATCACCCTGAGCATGCGGAATGCAGATTGCCAGGCTGGGTTTCGGAATCAGGCTTCACCAGGCCCAAGGTCTGCCCCCAAGGTCTGCCTCCCACCTCTGCAGGTGAGCTGCCTTTCCCCCAGGAACGCACAGCTTCCTGAGAGTGAAGTAGCAGTCGCCTAATAAAAATATGTAGATAATGTTTTGGTTATAAACATCCAGTTACTTTATAATGGTGGTCCCAGGGGGGCTTTTCTCCTGAGATAACACATGAAGGGTGACTCGCCCTTTTCTGACACAGGTTCATTTGCTCAGCAGTTGCTCTGGGACATAGGTAAGAGATGCCTGTGGTTCAGTGCCCTGTGGGGTCCACATGACAGTAAATCAGCAAGCAAACAGGTACAATGCGTGTGCTAAAAAGGAAGGCCTGAGAGGGTGTGGTGGCGCACACTTGTAATTCCAGCATTTGGGAGGCTGAGACCGGAGGACCTGGGTTCGCAGCCAGGCTCAGCTACCTAGTGAGGCCCTCCGCAACCTAGTGAAACCCTGTTTCAAAATAAAAAGAATAAAAAATAGGGCTGGGGGTGTAGCTCGGAGGTAGAATGCCCCTGAGTTCAATCCCCAGTACCAAAAAAAAAGGGAAGGAAGGCCCGAGGGATAGCAAGATGCCACAGCCTGTCAATGTGACCCATCCTAAAGTAAAGTTCCAGGGCAGTAAATTGAGAAATTCTTCTTAAAAAATGCATTAAAAAAATTAATAAGTCCTTCTGTGACATAGGTGTGCTTCTATATAAACGCATACTCAGATAGAATTGGTATATTTCAATAGAAAGCAGTTTCGTATTTTTACCGTGTGCATGGGCATTTCTAGCACTTCATTGTGGTGTATGAGTACAACGCACCAATAGAATTTAAAAAAAAAAAAAAAAACCTTCAATTAACCAAGTTAATTTTGTTTTCCTGAAAATCAGAATCCACGAATTGTGTCAGCCTTTGGGAAGTGATTTTTAATCCACAGGACATGAGTATCTCATAGAAGCCTTGTAAGTGTTTTTGTTTGTTTGTTTTGATTTTTTTACAGTACTGGGGATTTAACCCAGGGGCATTTTACCTCCAAGCTACACCCCCAGCCCTATTTTTTATTCTTTATTTTGAAACAGGGTCTCACTAAGTAGCTGAGTCTGGCCACAAACCTGCAATCCTTGGGTCTCAGCCTCCCAAGTACTGGGATTACAAGTGTGAGCCACCATATCCGGCTGCCTTGTAAGTTGTGTTTTTTTTGTTTTGTTTTTTTTTTATGAACTGCAAGAAATATGCAAATGGCTAGGTTCCACAGTTTTCTATTTTTTTTTTTTTTTTGTGACTTTGTGCCTTAATAAATCCTTATGCATTTTACCCAAGTGGAATTTAGAAAAAATATTGTGGTTTGACTCATTACACTTGTGTTTTTTCCCTTATGGTTGGCTTTGAACATACATTACTGTTGTCAAAGCAATTCCCTTTTTGTCCTTCATAAATGCAGGTCCCTTACACACTGGTGAACTGTGGCTTCAGCCTTCTTTATCTTACCTGCTGATTACAGGTGTGCAGGAAGAGGGCTAGCTCTCTCCCACCAGCACACACATTGCCGGTTACCCTGGGTGGGTTTCAGGGTAAACTCCGCTAGTTCTAGTTTGTTACTGTAAATGGCAACATCTTTACTCTCTTACCTTCACACATTGGAAACACAGCCCTAAGAAGTGTTGGGTGTAAATCTATTTTTCTAGTGCTGGAAGACCGTTTTTTATTGTGTCTTCTGTGGGCAGAGCCACAAGATAGAAGATAAAGAGAGACTTGGTGTGCGCCCTGTGGGGACAGGCAGGAAGAGACATCTGAGCGAAGGAGGGGAGGGAAGAGGCCCCATGGAGGGTGTGGTGCCCACGGTTGTTGGGCTTGCAGTATGGGGGCGAGGAGGCTCCCTCCGCTGCAAGGCCAGCATCACAGACTCTGCCTGATCAAAGCTGTCTGCTCTGGAGAGACAGATAGCTCTCAGGGGGCAACTGGCCAGTACTGGTGCAGCTCTGGGTTCCCTTGCGGGATTTCTGAACTTTAGGGCAGGTCTGGGGCAGATGGGAAGTATATTGAGCAAAGCAGAGATCAAGGAGAAACGCAGTCAAAGAGAGGAGATAGAGGAGAGCACGGGTGGTGTTTCACAATTCTCTGTTGTTCATTTCCTGCTACAAAGAATGACTGCAGGTCAGCCATTCCAAACACAAGTCAGGGTATTAGATAAATACATTTGCCTCTTAATACCATGGGGATCTATTCCAGGACCCCCTGTGGATACAAGATCTGTAGATGATTAAGTCCTTTATATGAAAGAGTATATTTACACATTCCCTACGCACAGCCTCCCATCTATTTCAATCATCCCTATATTACTAATAACACCTAATATAATGTAATTACCATGTAAATAGTTGTTATGCTGCACTGTTTAGAGAATAGTGACAAGAAAAAAGTCTACATGTGCAGTGTAGACATTTTTTTTCCATGATATTTTCCATCCACAGTTGGTTGGATCCTTGGATGAGGAACAGGTAAATACAGAGGAGCAGCCATGTGGCCAGCATCTCATGGCTCAGGACTAAGCTATGTGCACTCCTTTACCTAAAATGAACAAATATAAAACAAGTCTCCCCCGAGATCTTCACTAAAAAGCCATAGTATTTCAAGGTCCGCTTTCAAGGGCTCTTTACTGCTGTTTCTAAGACTAATGTGAGCCTTTGTAGATGCTGACTCCAACATCTAAAGTGAACCCCAAGAGATTTCAGTGAAGCCCATAATAGGTGCTCTCAGGAGGGCCAAGGCTGTTTCTAAGGGGTGTGGCCTCTGTCCAGTCTCAGGCCTGCTCTGAGAAGCTCAGACTTCAGACAGTAGGCCCATCTTATGTGGAGTCTGCTGGGCAACATGGCAGTGAAGTAGGATGGTGGAGTTCTGCCCCTCTGTACCCTCGACCATCTGGATTCCCAGGGAGTAGGTTCCTGGCTGCAAAACCAAATCCTGGTCTCATGGCAAGTGGGTCCTACAAAGTTTGGTTCAGCGCTCATGAAAGTGCTCTCAAGCTGAGGGCAGGTGCCGAGCTTGCTGCTCTGCGTGCTGCAGGCGCCTTGCCCTCCTGATACGGAGGGTTCTTCTCTTACCTCCAGCTCTGACTTCCAAAGACTGAACACATGCTTGATCCTTGCAAAAACACATCTGAATTACTTAAGATCTAATGTGGCATTTAAGAGAGAGTAAAATGTACATACCTGTTAGTTATTTAATCATGGCTCTTTAATTTTACGGTTTCCTTCTTTGCCTTTTCTGTTTAGCAGTTTATAGATGGTGTGTGTGTGTGTGTGTGTGTGTGTGTGTGTGTGTGTGTGTGTGTGTGTGAACTCTTAATTGTACTTGAACTTTACAGGTTCCTTTGATTATATTTGTCCTTTAGGGAAAGACATATCTCCCCTTTCTTACTCATCAAACTAGGGTCAGAAATATGCATTTTAGGTTATTGGTTTTCTTGGCTTTGCTATTTAAAAGAATATGTCTCCACTGCCTTCTAGTAAAGGTCACAGAAATATTAATATGCTTCTAAGGCAAGAGGACCAAAAAGCCCAGCTTTCAACATAAGTTAAAGTGTGGTGATGCAAATTGCAGAAAATCAGTGGCCTGTATCTCTCCAAGAATTATTTAATAATGAATCTACCAGTAGAAAAATATAAGGACCTCTCTTGAGTAAGCTGGGCACACAGACAACTGAAATATGTGTGAGGAAATTCAGAGATGCTCCAAGAGCATCAAGGGAAGGCCAGGGACAGTTCACACATTCCTGAAGGCCAGCGTGTCCTTGAAATGCTGCAGATCCATCAGGAATGACGTGGGCCTAAGACACAGAGCCCTGGGGTTCCATGCAGAGTGAGAGCTAGCCCAGCAGGTGCGCAGCCTGATGGTGGGGGTGAGTGGGGCACCTAGAGTAGGGCTGCCGGGGCCAGAAAGTCACAGCCCCCTCTCTGAGCTGCTGAGGAACCATCATGAGCGAGGTCTTTGTAAGCTGCCCGGGCATCTGCCTTCATCCACGCACAGATGGGGCTTCACAACCCCAAGAGGTCAGGAGCTCTTTCACAGCTACTGGAACCACTTGTGTGGTTAAGTCAGTTCTTGGCTCCGAGAATGATGGTGTCAAGGGAGGTGTCAAGGGATGGTGCTCCCCCAATTGGAGTCGTGATATCCGTGAAGGCTTACACCAGGAGGCCCCTCTCCTCCCCCAGTGGCCTGACCACCAAGTCCTCTCACTGGACGCAGGCAGGGCTGCCCCTGGGTAGGTCACCCAGAGCTCAGGTGTGGACAGCAGACGGAGATGAGGGCCTCTGGCCTTGCTCCAAATCACAGAGACTACTGCCAGCTCTCCTTCTCTTCAAGGGCTCACTTAGCTGAGGTGGGGAAGGTGGGGCGATGCTTGTGTTGGTTGTAGTTTGATCACAGTTGCTTTGAGTTCTTTATGGCTTGTCTTTCAGGGTGCCTGGAGTCTCAGGCCCCGAGAGAAGGGTGTTGTTGTTCAGTAGCCTCCGCTCTCTTAACTCATAGTGGCAACACCCCTTCCTTTTTTTTTTTGTAGGCTCTGCAGCGAGGTAACCCTTTCCACCAGAAGCACCTCTCCTCCTGCGCCCAGAGCTCTGGTTCACTTCCTGCCTGAGGGGAAGCTGTGGCTCAGCAGGGGCAGGAGGGGAAACCATTCTGTACGGGAAGGGGCCCTGGAATCTGAACTTGGCTGAGATGGACACTCGTGCAACCCCTGAATGTGGGACAAAACCATTTGTTTACTCTCAAAGTTTTCTACAAATAATTTTTATTTTCCTAAATTCCTAACTTTCTAAGACTTGCAAAATCCACATGGATACCCCACCCAAGCTCTGACCTTTGGATTGTGGCTACGTGCTCCCCAGGCCTACCCTGGGAGTCAATGTGCCTGGCTCCGTGTCAGCACATCCAGAGAGCCAGGTAAGAACTGCTCCAACATGCTGCGACTTCTGGAAGGGGCTTGGGTTGTCGAAGCTTCACATTTTTCATGGGGAAAATGTAGGGTAGTGGAAGAAGAGAACATGCATATGTACTTGGCAGAGTGGAAGCATTCAATAGATTTTATCATGATTGTCCTTAATAACTGCTCCAGCCAGGTACGGTGGTGAAGGCCTGTAATCCCAGTACTTGGGAGGCTGAGACAGGAGGACCACAGGTTTAACGCCAGCCTCAGCAACTTAGAGAGGCTCTCAGCAACTTAGCAAGACCCTGTTTCAAAATAAAAAATAAAGATTGGGGGTGTAGCTCAGAGATAGAATGCCCCTTAGGTTCAATCCCCAGTACCACAAAACCAAAACAAAACAGTGCTCCTCTGAAACACACGTTGGGGCTCTTTTCTTGGTCTGTATGTACTGTCTGGATCACAGACAGCCTTTCTCGCCCTGCCTAGCCTCTGGGACTCATCACTACTAACTATGTTCTTGTGCCCCCAAACCTGCTGCTCCCCGGCAATCCTGAGAAGCCGGTGACATCACCGTTCATGTAGGTGCAGTTGCTGGTAAGCTTTGGGTTTCTGTGTCAGGAGGGGACAGCCTGGTATAGGCAGCTCAGCAATTCCACTCTGCATTTAGTCCTTTAAAAAATTATATATATGTATACATACATGTATAATATGTACATGTCTACACACACACACACACACACACACACACACACACACACACACACACGGTATTGGTTTTGTGTTTGTTGTTAAACACCAACACAGACCTCTTACCCACCCATGAGTTCCCCTCACAGACAACTGAAAGAGTGGTGAGCATCTTCAGGGATTTTTTTTTTTTTCAGACAGCCCTGAGAACTGCTGGCACTGGGTTTCTGTAAGGAATCCTAGCAGGCAGGCTGGGGCCATGTTCAGAGGACACCTGGGAGCCAGCATAAGTGCTTTGTACTGTTCCCTGTAAATAAGGATTAAGTGAAGTTTCGTAAAGAGGTATGAGTGTTTTAAGCTGACTCCGATTGGAGCCCAGGAGGTGTGAACAGGGAAGGGACGAAGACAGGGGGATAACGTTTGCATCACCTTGCTCTCCCAAGGTTGCCTTCTACCTAGGGAAGACCCACATGTGGATCCTGAGGCTCAGCGCAGACCCGCCTCTCTGGACCGCGCCCCTGGGCTGGCACTCACAAGTCCTCCTGGGAATTCTTTGAATCCACTCTTCTCCTTACCCTGCCTGCTCCTCTCCCTGTCCTTACACTGTCTGTTGTTTGTTTCACCACACACACCGTCACCTGAGACCAGCCTGAAAGTTCTTTTTTGCTATTAAATTTTTTAATAGGCTGTATCAGTGGTACATATTTATTAATGGGGTTCAGGGTGATATTTCCATACGCACATTCAGCACACCCTGATCAAATCCAGCTTTCTTTTCCCCTCCCTTCCTCCCACACGCCCTCCCAACCTCCAGCAATCAGAAATCAACTCTCAGGTCTGCCTTAAAGTCTTAATTCTTCTCTCTACATACCTTGAGCACCTCCAGCCTACCAAGTGCAGACAAAACCCCACGTTCTGCTCAATGTCTCTCCTGATTTATCTTGTATAATTATACTCTTCAGTGTTGCTATGTGGTGGTTCTAAAACACAAATCTGTTTAACTGCCTGCTAAGGATACTTTAATGGCTCCCATTGACCTTTACAATAAATTCTCAGCCCCTTGGTAGCGCACAAAGGTCTTTTAGAACACAACCGTGTGATCCCTACCTCAGTTCTTCCCACGCACATCTTCTGTCTGCCACCATACTGTCCCCTTGCTGCCATGGCAGACTGCGTGTGTGTGTGTGTGTGTGTGTGTGTGTGTGTGTGCGTGTGTGTGCGCACGCATGTGCTTTTTTGTTTATAGGTTCTCTTGCCTTTGCCTAGACTGCCTGCCTTTCTGCCTTTCCCCACCAAACTCCTCATCCTAAAGACCTGTAGTAATATCTCATGCTTTGCAAAGGCCTCCTAACTCCCTGGGGAAATTAATGACCCCTTCCTCATTGTTTTTATAGCACACTATGCCTTATTTCATATTGGTTTTTTATCTATGTGCCTTCTTTCTCCTATAAAGCTGGAAACTGGGTCCTATAAAGGGTAGAAAAATTGCCCGGCCTAGATCAGGAACTCAACCAATGTTTGAGGAAGGAAATTGAAGTTCATATCTTTGAGAAATAGAAAATGGAATCCATTTACACCTTATGATTCCTAAGATGGTGAGGATGAGGGGAAACATTGCAAACTCATTCCCTTTAATCTTTCACTACTTCAGCCAACATTTACTAAATGTCTGCCCTGTCCCAGGAAAATGTGTACTGTATTCCGCATCCAGAATGTGAGCCCTCGGGACACAGCATGGCTCAGATGAATTGTGTGAAGCGTCACGTGGGTGGCCCTTGGGAGATTTTGTGTGGAATAGGCAGCAACCGCATGCTGATTGATAGAGAACCTGCGTGTCAGTGGCGCTCGTGGAGGTATAAGGGATGGGGTGGTGCCTCCGTGCAGAATCCCAGGGAGGCCGATGTGCAAGACCCGGGGAAGGGGGCTGTGCTAAGGAATATTTTCAAATAAAACAGAAGAATTTCCCTTTCTGAGTCTGAAAGGGAGAACTGGTCAGCAAAAAGGCAAACTGATGAAGCCACCATGTGTTTGGCTTTGGGTACCGGCCACTGACGGCGAGCTCCAATTCAGTTCCAGCTTCATTCTGTGAGACTGTCCACCCCATCATCAAGAAGCCCTTGTCTCACTTCTATGTTAGTTGTTGGCTCAGGAAGGAGATTGGCTAGTGCTGTCCCGTATCCCTTCTTGTCCCTTCAATGTGAGGCTGGCTTTCTGCTATTATAATTCAAAAGCAGTGTTCCTGTATATTTATTAGCTGAAAACCTGCTCCTTGATTGCACCTGCAGACAAGGTCTCTTCCTCACAGCCCAGGGCTGTGAACACAATTTTAAGCACAGCCTGTGCTTTCCTGCTATTAACAATTCTTAAGAAATAATTAAGAATTTCATGTGGATTTCTACCCTGTCAAAATATTTTTTTCAGTCAAATCATTAAAACTTGGGTAAATAATCTATAATTACTTAGGAAGAAGTGTTTAATGTGATAGCATTCAGTTATTTTTCCTGATGGTCCCGGAAAACAATAAATCTTGCTAATAGCCTATAAGGAATTGCAGAGGTAGAAATGGCATAAAAGAGTAGCCTGGGATAGCAAGTTCGGCTTCAGCCAGCTACACAATCTCCAGCAGGTCCCATGGCATTTCTGGACCTCTGGTGTCCCCTCTGTATTGTGAAGTTGTTGACTCCCAGGATTTCTAAGTTGATTTCTATCTCCACCTTTAGGATGTTTTCAATGGTGAGAGCATTCAGAGCTAAACATGAAGATCCTTTAAGTACTGGACAGACTCCTGCAGGTGCTTGCTGGGTTTATGGATGCCTTAGTTTATTTAGGCTGCTGTAACAAAACTCTCTAAGCTGGGCAGCCCATAAACAACAGGAATTTATTTCCTGCACTTCTAGAGGCTGGGAAGCCCGAAGTCCAGGTGCTAAGAGATTTTATATCTGGTGATCACCCACTTCTTGGTCTAAAGACATGCCCTTCCATTCTGTCCTTACCTGAGACTCCTTTTTTTTTTTTTTTTTTTTTTTTTTTGGTACTACGGGCATTCTACCTCTGAGCTATACCTGAAACAAGGACTCACTAAGTTGCAGAGGGCCTCCCTAAGTAGCTGAGGCTGGCTGTGAATCTGTTATCCTTCTGTCTCAGCCTCCCAAGTCCTGGGATTACAGTATACCTCGCCCGGCTCTGAGACTTCTCTTATAAGGGCACTAATCCCATTCACCTCCCAACTCTGCCACTTCTTAATGGCATCTTAGGTGTTATATTTAACATACAAATTTGAGAGGTAATATAAGCCTTCAGTGCATATCAATAAACAACTATGATTTGCTGATTTCAATGTACAGATGGTCCCTGACTTAAGATGATCTGACATTGATATATTAACTTTAAGTTGGTGCAAAGCAATTTGCAGTCAGTGGAAAACACACACACACTGAACTTTGAACTTTGATCCTTTCTGGGGCTAGTGATGTGTGCAGTGATCCTCTGACTGGGTGCTGGGTAGCAGTAACCATGGCTCCCAGTCGGCCACAGGACCATGAGAGGAAGCAACTGGCTTTCCACCACATACCCTGTTGCTGAGCAGCTTGGTAGTTTGGGGATATTTATCAGGGTACAACCTGTGGGAGGTTGAGAAGCACCTGCGTATGTCCTTGTTCTCCATTTACAGAGCCCTAGAGGAGGAGCTCACACCTGTGAGGAGTACAAAGCAGGGCCATGAGGTTTTGGCTTACCTTGGACTGTAGCTCACACATGCTCAGGGTATGGGGCACAGCCTTCGGGGTCTTCTATGCCTGAGCCCCCTCCCTCCATAGCCTCATTAGGAAGGGAAGAAGGGATGAGGGGAGGAGGCAGAATCCATTTTAGCCCATGTTCTACTCACGTTATTCTCAGGAGTCAATGGCCCAACCTGGAGCTCGGTGAGGTCAAGACAGTTTAGTGGTCCAGCGGGCTCCCTGCCTCTTGTGACTCCAAGTCGACTGTGGGTAAAGCAGGGGACAGACTTCATGTACCCAGTGCTGTCCTCAGCATCTTTCCCTGGAACTGGACAGCATCTCTCCCTGGAGGCCAGCACAGCTAAGTGGCTGCAGCTGTTGCAAAGCCAGTGCTTGTAATTCCAGTACTTGGGAGGCTGAGACAGGAGGATCCAGGTTCACAGCCAGCCTCAGCTACTTAGTGAGGACCTCCACAACTTAGTGAGTCCCTGTTTCAAAATAATGAATAAAAAATGGGACTAGGGGTGTAGCCCAGAGGTAGGATGCTCCTGAGTTCAGTCCTCAGTACCACCACCAAAAAAAAAAAAAACAAAAAAAACCAATTAAAAATAAAAAGGTCTGAGGTATAGCTAGGAAGT
>PVLC010016721.1:0-35003 GCA_004027655.1 Graphiurus murinus
GTTCGCGGCCAACCTCAGCTACATAGTGAGGCACTCCGCAACTTAGTGAGACTCGGTTTCAAAATAAAGAATAAAAAATAGGGCTGGGGGTATAGCTCGGAAGTAGAATGCCCCTGAGTTCAATCCCCAGTACGGCAAAAAAAAAAAAAAAAAAAAAAAAAAAAAAACTACCTTGAAGCTGGGCATGGTGGCGCACGCTTGTAATCCCAGCATTTGGGAGGCTGAGACCAGAGGATCCGAGTTCGCGGCCAGTCTCAGCTACTTAGTGAGGCCCTCCGCAACTTCGTGAGACCCGGTTTCATAATAAAGAATAAAAAATAGGGCTGGGGGTGTAGCTCGGAGGTATAACGCCCCTGAGTTCAATCCCAGTATGGCAAAAAAAAAAAAAAAAAACCTACCTTGCGATTTCACCTAATTCCAGTCAGAACAGCAATCATCAAGAACACAAACAACAACAAATGCCAGTGAGGGTGTGGAGAAGTGGGAACCCTAATACATTGTTGGTGGGATTGCAAATTAGTGCAACCACTTTGGAAAACAGCATGGAGGATCCTTAGATGAATGGAAATTAACCTACCATATAGTCCAGCAATACCACTTCTGGATATCTACCCAAAAGAATGGAAACCAAATGTGTATCTATGTTTACAGCTGCACAGTTCACAGTTGCCAAACTATGGAACTAACCAAGGTGTCGATCGACAGATGAATGAATTACAAAACTATGGGATATATACACAATGCCATTTTACTCAGCCATAAAGAAGAAAATCATGATATTTGCTGGGAAATGGATGCAACTGGAAAACATTATGTTAAGTGAGATTAGCCAGTCACAAAGTGTAAAAAAAGCATATGTTCTCCCTAATATGTGGATGCTAGGGAGAATATGGGACATAAGAGGGTCTCCAGTTGAAAAAGGGGAGACCCTTGATAAGCAAAGAAGTTGACTTAACCGAAGGGAATGGACTGGGGGGGGGGGCGCCCTAATACACATGATGTACTTTCACAAATATATCAAGGTCAATCACTAAACTGAACTTGAGAAGGAGTGAGGGTGAGGGAGTTGGGTGGGAATTGGGGAAGGTGTTAAATGAGAAATGTGTGCATATATGCCTTTATCAGCTTGTACCTAAAAAAGATGTATGTTTACAAGGCACCAATTATTATATAAAAAAATAAAAAAAGATTTAAATGAAAGATCCAGGCAAAAAAAAAGGAAACAAACCAAGTATTTCAATGTTGCTAAATAGATTTATAAAATGTATTTTTTCTTTACCACATATCAGAAAGTCAAAATAAGATTATTTTAAACAAGTTTGCTTTAAAAATGAAAATAAATTTTGTCTTACAAAAATGTATCTTTCTCTAAAATATTTTACATTCACATCTATATTTATTTAAAACTGTGTATGCTTTTAGACAATATTTTCTGAGAGGAAGTATCAGTTCAAGTCACCATTTTGATTATATATATATAAAAGCCTTAAAATGTCCAGATCTTGGTACAACATTGCATACTTTTTTACTTTTTTCCTGATTACTGCAGTTCAATTCATTAAAGTCAGTTGGACTCAGTAAAGTTCTTTGACATTTCTAATATCTTCAAGATGAGGTACATTCAAGGAAGGCTTCCCTTAAAATGATCTGATTCACAAAAATTCAAGCTTTAAATAATGATGTCTCTAGTCATATAAAAGGGATCACTTGTTCACACATTCAACATATATTGAATGTCTATTACATCAGAGTTTATCAATGCAAGGTGAACACACAGATCCTAAAGATAAAAGATGAATGATTCTCTTTTTCCTGGTCAGAGTAAATGTCATAATAAACAAAAAATACAATGTACTAAAGCAGGAATCAGAATCAGCAGTCCTTTCAACCAAAGACAGTGAGACTCCTGCACCGAGGGCTCCCCCCTTACAAGTGAGAGTGTTCAAGCATAACTCAAGTGGGCCAAAGTCTTGCATGAAAAAGCTAATCATAAATATCTTAGGAGGAAACAGAAGGACTAAGGCAATTTTTTTATCTATAGTACCAAATGCACAAGAAAGAAGAGAAAAAGTAGTTAAATGCATCTTTTGTGTTTCTAAAGATATTAAAAAAGTGGAAACATATGTATAGGAGAAATTAGTTTCAAATAATATATGTGAGAAGAAGCCCATATGAAAATCCAAATAAAACTCTTACAATTCAGTAATGGTAAGATAAATAACCCAAACAAAAATGGTTATATAAATGACTAATATCTAGAATATATAAAGAACTCAAAAACTTAGCTCTAAAATATATAATCCAAAAAAATGGGCAAGTGAACTGCATAGGTATTTCTCAAAAGAAGAAATAAAAATGACCCATAAATATATGAACAAAATGTTCAACATCAAAACTACACAGAGACTCCACCTAACTCATTAGAATAGCAATCATCGATAATATAAACAATAATAAATCCTGAAAGAATGTGGTGAAATAGGAACTCTTATACACACTTGGTGTGACTGTAAGTTAGTACCACTACAGAGATCACTATGCAGGTAGAATCTGTAAGGGATAATGCAAGAAATAATATAAATGTAAATACAGAAACAACTAGAGTCTTGAGTTGTCTGGATAAATGATGTAGGGGAGTAGAGTGTTGTCTTATGTCCAAAGTGTCTTTGTGAGAATGATCAAGAGCCATCTAATGAGATATAAAAAGACAGAACTTTGATATTCTTCCTGTGAATTCAGACTCAGCATGTATGGGTTCTCCTTAGTGTAGAAGACTTGTGTATTACTTCTTCTTTCCTGATGGCAAAGGAGATAGACTGGTAGGGTCACCAGATAGGTAAGGCCAAGAGGTATAGATAAATACATCTGTGGAACTCTGGCAGCACCTCACCAAAACAATAATCAATTAACACTCAATTCCTAAAAAATTCTGCAATTCTTGGCAATTCATTCCAATTACTAGATTACATAAGCAATATGAAAATAATTTGAAAATAAAGTACTCAGTAAATGTATTTTCTCTAGACATTATGAAATTGAAAACTACCAGATATAAACACTAAAAGAATATAAGTAAAGAGAGACACAGAGTGAAAGAGGTCTAAACTCTGGAGGAAATGTGGAAAACTATGGAATCAAACATTTAGCATGGATCTTGAGCAAACATTTCAACTGTCTTGTTGGTAAGAAACTGAGCCACTAAGATTGTTTGTTGTGGAGGGCATAATTAACTGGCTGCCCAAGGCTGGTTGGGGATCTACCACCCTGATCACACATGTCAACCCTTTCACAGCCCTTGTAGGTTCTTGATCAGGCAATAATTACTAATATACACCCATTCTGGGGAGACACAGGGCCAGTATAGAGGAAACTGGGCCAGGAATCTCATGAACTCAATAATAGCATTTTGGAAATGTTTTGCAGGTCAATATTCTTCCAATCAATCTTTCTTTGTTCTTTCTCCACACAGTTTGGCAATTGTGAATTGTGCAACTATAAACATAGATATACATGCATTGGTCTGATAGTTTGGTTTACATTTTTGGGGGTAGATACCTAGAAGTGGTACTGCTGGATCATATAGTAGATTCATTCCCATTCATCTGAGGATCTTCCATACTGTTTTCCAAAGTGGTTGCACTAATATGCAATCCCACCATCAATGTATCAGGGTTCCTACTGCATCTCAGTGTGAAGGTTCTCCTTCCCTTCTCTTCTGCCTCAGGATTCCTACTGCACCTCAGTGTGAAGGTTCTCCCTTCTTTCTGCTCTGCCTCAGGGTTCCTATTGCACCTCAGTGTGAAGGCTCTCCCTGTCCTCTGTTCCCTGTCTGAATTCTTACTTCATCTTGGTATGAATGCTCTCCATGCCTCTTCCTCCTATCCCTGTCCAATCTCTTGGTCCTTTGTTGGCATCTGTTCCTTGGTAGCTATGGAAACATCATTACTTGGTGTTTTACATATGTTATCTCATTTGATAATTTTGAATGTCTGAAATACTGGTATTGTTAGAATAGTCAATAATTTCACAGTTAAAAATTTAAAACTAAATCACCTAAGTTCAGACTGCCATGAATCATTAGAGTTGAAATTTAAATTCATTCAAGATAGAATTTATCTTCCACAATGTTTCTGTTATGAATTCCAAGAACATAAGCTATTGAAGAGAATCTTTTCTAAAAGTATTTAGAAAATGCTAAAACACTTAGGTCTTAGTCACTTCAGTCTGTTGTAACACATTGTTTTACACTAGCAAGGTCATAAGCAGTGAAGGTTCATTTCTTGAAAGTGCTAAATTTGAGATAGAGGTGCTGACATGGCCAAGTGAAGTACCTCTTCCAGGTTCAGACTGCCCAGTTTTCTTTGTATCCTGACATATTATAAATAGATAAGAGAGCTCTTTGGGGTTCCTTTTATAAGGGCACTAATCTCATTATGGGGATCCACCCTCATCTGGTCTAATTTCTTCCCAAAGAATGGCTCTTTCTTCTAATACCATTACTTTAGACATTAGGATTTCAACCTATGAATTTGGCTGAGACAAACATCCAGTCTATTGCAATCTGCTGTGTCAAAGTGAAAATAAAATATGAATGTAAATGGGACCTCAGAGACCAATTATTGTACTTCTCTTGACTTCCTTTTTCCACTAAATATAAAATTATTAGATTTAAGGAAAATATATGAAACGAGACTGATGTCAATTAAAAAAAAAAAAGGTATTGGCTTGGCTATGCACTGATATTATGAGAAACTTTTGTAATTTCCTGCATTCAACTTTTTCTTGTCTTTTCAGCAGTTGGTGTCCACATCCACCAATAGTAACTGAGCTGCTAGGGTAGAGGCAGAAATATCATCATCACAACTGATATGGAACAGTTGCTTCTCTCCCAATACACTACAGTGTGGACACAGGAAGGATCCCA
Source organism: Graphiurus murinus (assembly GCA_004027655.1). Classification (NCBI taxonomy): domain Eukaryota; kingdom Metazoa; phylum Chordata; class Mammalia; order Rodentia; family Gliridae; genus Graphiurus; species Graphiurus murinus. Next base: position 4,925 of record PVLC010016721.1, read on the forward strand.
CAACCAGAGTAGCTATGGAGCTGAAAGAAGCACAGAGAGGTCCCTTAAGGAACAGATGAATTGGCTATGCATCTGTATTATTTAAAGTTACTTAACTGTTTAACTTAAACCAAACTTAATTAAACAGTTAAGTAACTTTATCTATCTATCTATCTCTCAATCATCAATCTATCTAATCTATCATCTACACTTTGTGATACTATGGATTGAACCTAGGAATGTTCTACCTCCGAGATATACTGCCTTTTTATATTTATTTAAAAAAGTTCTCAGCTGGGCGTGGTGGTGCACCCTTGTAATCCCAGCATTCGGGAGGCTGAGACCGGAGGATCCGGGTTCGCGGCCAGCCTCAGCTACCTAGTGAGGCACTCCTCAACTTAGTGAGACCCGGTTTCAAAATAAAGAGTAAAAAATAGGGCTGGGGGTGTAGCTCAGAGGTAGAATGCCTCTGGGTTCAATCCCCAGTACCTCAAAAAAAAAAAATGTTCTCACTAAATTTTCACACACTTGGCCTCAAATCTGAGACCCTCCCTTCTCATCCTCCCAAGTACTGAGAATATAACCATATGCCACTATGTCCTGGTGGTGTTTGTTTTTAATTTTAAAAGCCTGGGTCTGGCATGATGGTGCATGTCACTTGAGTAGGGAGTGGAGGACAGAGATACAAATCCCCTGGGTTAAATACCAGGGACAAACACACAAAAATGTTTGAATCTGTTAACAATGTATTCTTTAAGAATCTCTTGATATAAGCCATATAATCTTCCAAATTCCATGATTGCAATCATGAAATACTAGTAACTGCATGTATATTTATATAGGAGGGGTTTTAATTTAAGGGAGATGCTCATGCAATTAAGGAAGATGGAAAATTCAAAATATGTGGTATAGGTTGGCAAGCTAGACACCTAAAGAAAAACTGATTCTTCAGTTTAAGTTTATGGCCATAAGACCCAACACAGAAAGGTGCTGGTGGTGTAGTCCAAATATATACTTCTGGCAGAATCCCCTCTTCTTCAGAAGAGGTCAATTGTAGGCAGGCCTTCAACTGATTGAAATGAAGCCCATCTGTGCTACAAAGGTAAATCTTATATAGAGAGAATCCACTGATTTATTAATGTTATCCTAGAACACCTTTATAGAAAATAACAGATCAATTTTTGACCATATATTTGAGCATTATGGCCCAGAATTGATCAACAAATTCAGCAAAGTGTCTGGATACAAAATTAATCTTAAAAAATCAGAAGCTTTCCTATATGCCAACCATAAATGCACTGAAAAAGAAATCCAGAAAACAATTCTACTCATAATAGTATCCCCAAAAATAAAATACTTAGGGAGAACCCTAACAAAGGAGGTAAAAGACCTCTATAACGAAAACTATAAAAAGTTGAAAAAAGAAATTGATGAAGACCTTAGATGATGGAAAGATCTTCAATGCTCTTGGATAGGCAGAATAAATATTATCAAAGTGGCCATCCTCCCAAAAATGATCAACAGGTTCAATGCAATATACATTAAATTACCAAGGTCATTCCTCACAGTCATAGAAAAAGCAGTCCTTAAATTAATTTGGAAGAACAAAAAGCCCAGAATAGCCAAAGTGGTTCTTAGCAACAAGAACCACACAGGAGGCATCACAATACCTGACTTCAAACTCTACTACAAAGCCACAGTAATTAAAAAAAAGCATAGTATTTGCACAAAAACAGATGCATAGCCAACGGAGCAGAATAAAAGATTCAGAAACAGAACCACGTGCTTACAGTCAACTGATTTTTGACAAAGGAGCCAAAAACATACACTGGAAAAAATATAGCCTCTTTATCAAATGGTGTTGGCAAAAATGGTGAATCATATGCAGGAAAATGGAAATAAACCTCACTTTCTCAACCTGCACAAGAGTCAACTCAAGGTGGATCAAAGACCTGGAAGTCAGGCCAGAGACCTTGCAGCTACTTGAAGAGGGCATAGGACCAACACTTCAACACATAGGCACAGGTAAAAACTTTCTCAACAAGACCCCAAAAGCACAAGTAACTCAAAGGAAGATCAATGCATGGGATTCCATTAAACTGAAAAGTTTCTGTGCAGCAAATGAAACTATCATGAACCTCAACAGAGAGTGCACAGAGTGGGAGAAAATTTTTGCCAGCTACTCTTCTAATAGAGGACTAATGTCTATAATATACAGTGAACTCAAGAAACTCACAGCTAAGAAAACAACCCAATCAAAAATGGGCAAAGGATCTAAATAGACACTTGGCAAAAGAAGAAACACAAATGGCCAATAAATGTATGAAGAAATGTTCCACCTCATTAGCAATCAGAGAGATGCAAATCAAAACTACCTTGAGATTTCACCTAACCCAAATCAGAATGACAATCATCAAAAACATGAGCAACAACAAATGCTGGCGAGGGTGTGGAGAAGTGGGAACCCTAATACATTGGTGGTGGAATTGCAAATTAGTGCAACCACTTTGGAAAACAGTATGGAGTATCCTCACATGAATGGGAATGAATCTACTATATGATCCAGCAGTACCACTTCTGGGTATTTACCCAAAAGAATGGAAACCAAACTATCAGGCCCATGTATGTGTATCTGCGTTTATAGCTGCACAATTCACAATTGCCAAACTATGGAACCAGCCAAGATGTCCATTAACAGATGAGTGGATTACAAAACTATGGATATATACACAATGTCATTTTACTCAGCCATAAAGAAGAACAAATTAATGTTATTTTCAGGGACATGGATGGAACTGGAAACATTATGTTAAGTGAGACTAGTCAGTCACAAAAAGTAAAAAATTTTATGTTCTCCCAAATATGGAGATACTAGGGAGAAAATGGGGCATAAGAGGGTCTCCAGATAAAGAAGGAGTAACCTTAGGTGAGCAAAGAAGTTGACTTAACTGAGGGTGATGGGGGGCACCCTAATGCATATGATGTACTTTCACAAACATATCAAAGTCAATCACTAAACTGAACTTGAGAAGGAGGTGTGGAGGAGGGAGCAGGGTGGGAATTGAAGAATGGTTAAATGAGAAATGTGTGCATGTATGCCTTTATCCGTTTGTACCTAACAAAGATGCGTGATTATAATGAACCAATAAAAAAAGAAAAGTAAACAAAAAATAAATATAGGAAAAAAAAAACAAACACCAGAAACATCTTGGTATTGTTTTCTTCTTTATGCACCTGATTAGAATTACTCATGTCATTTTTCAGCAGTATTTTCTCTAGTCCGATTTCAGAACACATGCATAATTATCAGGAAAACTTCAAATGTATTAATATTTTCCCATTCGGTACATTAATATCATTTTTGGTTTTCAGATCTATTTCATATATTGTGGGGAGATGCTAAAAATGTGTTAATGTGTTAATATACTTCTCCTCTGAGTACATTATAAACAGAATTATCTTATATAGGGAGAAAAACTTGTAGAAAAAAGCTAATATACATTAGGATGGAGAGGACTTTCTTAAGGAAATAGATTTTGGGGGGAATTATTTATCTTAAAAATATGTGTAACATCTCAGATGACTTAAGAAGTTCTGAAGATCAACTCTGAAAAAAATCCAGACCTATTCCATTAAATTTACTGTCTATAACGCTGTATCTTCTTAAAAGAATTACATATTTTACAAAGCACCCCTAATTAACTTCAAAGTCTTTTTAAAGCTCTAATACTTGGTTGCTATAGAAGATAATCCAAGTTCAATCTCATCTGAATATTCCTTTACATACCTGTCAAGTATTTATTAATTGTCTTCTCTGTTCTTTTTCTCTGGTAATTGCTGGGGTAATCTGAAAATGAATATATAACACACAGTACCTGAGTTCATGGATTTTAGAATGTTGAGGTAAATGATTGACTTGTAAACAAATAACTCCATAGCACCATGTAATGGTCCCTCATTTTCTTCAGATATAGAAGTGGCTAAAGATCAACCCTTTCATCCTAACCATTAATTTCAGATGGAATAGTTACAAAACAGATTTTTAAATCTAAGAATTCAAGGAGATGCATTTTAGTCTAGAAAATAAGATCTTTATTGGTTGAAGGAACTTTCCACCTCTGTCATTAAGGTAGAACCATGTGACAATGGAGACATTTTAACATGTAAATTAAATGGAAAATGATATTTTTTTCTGTAAACTACTACGAGAAGATGGGTATTATAGGTTAAAAACTTGAGGAACATGTCCACATTCACCATCCTCCTTCACATTACAATGGATAAACACACTGATAGGATGGACTTCCAATGCAGTCATAGAAAAAATAACAACAACAACAACAAAAACAATCTGTTAGACACACAGTCAAGAATCTCAATAACACCACTCTAGGTGAAGGAAATCAGACTCTTTACAGCTGTCCCTTGAGTCTCCTGATGTTTTACATGTTAATATCACTCCTTCCTCCTCTCTTAATTTCCTTTCACAAAGATGAAAGTGCTCAGTGTAATAAGCATTTCAGTCTATTATACATATCTTAGCACATTTTATCTTTGCAGTTGCTACTGAATTTCTTATAAGGAAATTAAGCTTAAATGGGGTAAAGTGGCCCTGTCCAAGATCATACAGATGGTTAAAGTCAGAGCTAAAAAAGAGTATTCTCAGAAAAAACATTGTGGAGGCTGAAAGGGTCTGCATCCTTCTTACCAGATCTTCTTCCATGTCCCATTCTAGAAAATTAAAATCTGACAATATGTTGTGGATCTACAGTGGTGCTTAAATATTTACATCCTAATAAATCTTTATGGTAGTCTGCTGCAGCTGAGTTGGACCTTACACTCAGAGAACCTAGGATTATGTGATTTGGGACAGTAAGTGTCTGCATAGGAGGCCAGGGAAGCTTTATAGAGTAGCTGAAACCTGCAGGAACCTTCAGAGAGGGAAGTCTTGAGCCACATTTTTTTGTTTAATTTTGAGAAATAGTATGTAATGGGATGATTGCAAGTGTGTTAAAAGCTAATGATAAGCTAAATGGATGGAAAGAGGCGGTGGAAAACTCACTAAGAATAATAAAATAATATACTATAAAAGGTGCAGAGGAAAATGGAGAGGCCAGATTATTCACAAATTTATCAGAGCATAGGCTGATGGCCACCTCCCAAACACTTGTTTTTATAGAGTCTGTATACCTTGGGATTTCCTGCTGTTTGGCTTGTAACTTTATTCTCATCTGCTTCCTGCTAATCTTTACATCTGTCTCTCAAGTGTCTTGATGATATACATGTTAATATCACTCCTTCCTCATCTCTTAATTTCCTTTTAGCAAGGAAGAAAATGCCCAGTGTAATAAGCATTTCAAGATTTTATAGACCTTAGCACACTTTATCTTTACAATTGCTACTGAATTACTGCTCCACTTTCTTATGAGGAAATTAGGCTCAAATGGGGTCAAATGACCCTGTCCAAGGTCATACAGATGGTTAAAGACAGAGCTGACTCAGAGGAAATTTTCCTCCTATTCTGAGATAATTACTACTTCTACTTGTGGCTTCGGGACTGTTTCTGGGAAGCCATTGAAAGAAAGACAACCTAATTCTTCAACTCTTCTCAAAACATCACTCTTGCAGTTTATCATTGCCTTTTAATTTCCCCTTGCTGTTCACTATTACTCTTCTTAGTAACTGCATTATTTAACTCAATTAAATATTTAGAAGTACAGTATGAGAGATGTCATATGAAATAAAGTTTTATTATCCACAGGATATAGGTGCATGTGTAAATTACGTGAAAAGACAGATGCAGGATCCAGAGCAATACTGTGCCCCTTGGGGGTCTTCTATCATCTGCCAAAGCTCAACATTTTTTTTACCTTACTTCCTCTGCTGCTAAGGTTTTGCCACATTATTTATGTCTTTCTGACCCCCAGGTGAAATGACTTCACTTCAGCATTTTTTTCTAGAAGACAATGCCAGAGGTGGTCAGAGAGCTGCATTCAATGTCACAGAGTCAAATCTTGAAAAAGGAATGAAGGTCAGAACTCATGTGAACATTTCCAGTTGTAGGGTCACAGAATGTATCCTTTTCTAGAGTGGTTTCCCCAACCCAGTCACAAGGTGACATCTAGTAAGAGGCAGAGTTAAAACTAGAACCCTGAATTTCCTCAGCTTGAAGACTCCTTGTATTCTCTTGCCAGCTGACCTTTGCTCTCCTGGACTGAACACAAATGTTTCAAGCCAGTGATGAGATGGCCCAGGACTTCTATAGCAGACTTGCTGGTGTTCTCTAATTTTTCCTAGCATAGCATTTGAGTCTCAATTGTGTCTCTCCTTTGAATCTTTCCCAACTGTCTGTCTTTATAAATCAAACTCTGGCAAATAGTTGGTGCCAAATAGTTGTTCTTACCTGTTCATTCTATCTTTTTACAAATATTTATCAGGAAACTTTTTGTGCTATATATTATTTTTTGCCACTGAGAATAAAATACCTTACAAAAAGGAAACATGGCTTTTACTTTCTAGGTCTAGTTGGGGAGTTATATATTCATTAAATAAATGTATAAAATAGTTAGTTACTTGGTGTATGAGTCATATAAACAGAATCTTAGAACACATAATTTATGGTATCTTTAATAAGCAGATGTGTATCTAAATGAGGTAAAATAATAACTTTTTGGCTTCTATTGGGTAATAAAAAAATAAAAAATGAAAGTTGAAAATAAGTGGAGTAAATAAAAACATATGGTGGTGATGTCATTGTGGAGGCAGAATAAAGGTTTCCAAAAGTGTCCAGATCCTAATCTCTGGCATTTGTAAACATGGGACCTTATGTGGCAAAAGAAACTTGCAGAAATTGTTAAGTTAAGCACATTGAAAGGGCATTGAAATAATTGAAATGATCCTAAGTTATCTGGGTGGCCCCAAACTAAAATAACTGAATCATTAAAAGTGGAAACACTTTCCTGGCCATGGTCAGTAAAAGATGTGACATACACATGATTGCATAAGAAGGATTCGTCCACGGTTTTGAAGATGAAGGGAAAGGGCTACAAGCCAAGGAATGTTGTCAGCCTCCAGAAGTTGGCACACGTGAGGAGACAGACTCTCCCAAGACTCTCAAGAAGGAACACTCTCAGAGACTTTACTGTTAGCCCACGAGACTGGCATTGGACTCTGGATGTGTAAAACTGTAAGATGGTAAATGTCTGTTGATTTCATCCACTAAATTAGTGGTCATTTCTCACAATAACAATAGAAAACAAATACAGTTACCATGGAGTGACATACAGCCAATGGAATTAGAGCAGAATTCTCTTCTCTCACTCCTGTTTGTCCTGATTTTGCTTTCCTGATAACAGTATATGTTTATCTTTTCCAGTAGGCTATTATCTGACAGACCCGCAATCATTTTGAAAACATTTCAGGTAAGCATATCATAAAGATGTGTTGAAACTTTATGTTCTTCTTCTCCCTGGAAACAGAAGTTCTTTGTGAATTTGGTCTTGCTATGAGGAGATTGTGATGAGCCCCTGGCAACACTTTTATTTGGGGCACTAAACTGTTTGAAAAGCACTCATTTTTATACTAGTCTGATGCTTGAAAGTAATTGTCCTTGCTAAAAATAAAAACAAAAGCCTTCTTCCTCTTAGCAGTTGTACTGCATTACAAACAATACTTGTTTCTCTTACTTGAAATATTTGGAAAGTTAAGTTTCCAAAATACTTTTTTCTTCTATCTGCTGTACATAGCACAAAATGCTTGCTTCTTTTCTTCTGTTTTTCTGGGGTTTTTTTGCTTCTTTTCCTGTTTATCTGCCTAATGTTCACACTCTCCCCTGTTTGGGGAGCTAGTTTCCTAGTACTAAAATGAGGACACAGCAAATTAACTCCTTAGTTAATTAAATGAATGAGTAAATGAATGATTTAAGGGATGAAAAGAACATATTGGATTTGAGAAATCCCATCATAAAGTAAAAGAAGCTTAGAAGTATACACTTCCAAAGAAGATTGAGTAGTAAGGCCATTTATTTTATTTTGTGCCTTATTTCACTTAAGTTGGTTTTGTCCATATTTTACACAGCAAATCTAAACATGGTCTTGTTACATATAATAAAGGGAAAGCTGTGAGAGCTTCTATGTGCAGGAATGTTATAAGTTATTTGTATGTGCTGTTTATTACTAGAACCAGGCTACTGAGCATCACTTCTCAGACTGAGCCTCTCTTAGCTCTATCATTACCAAACAGCAGCTGTGCTGAGCAGTTATTTGAGTTTTCTGAACTGAAATTGAACTATGGTCTGATGTAAGGATGCTATTTGTACCTTTACCTCTGGACACTCCTGAGTATAAATCTGGGGCCCCTAACATGCTATGCTATACTTGGCAGACAAGAGAAAGAAAATATTCACAGTTTATGTCTTTGAGGAAACTGATAACACTGTAGCCTGTCTCCTTGTTCTCGAGCTCTTATTCTTGTTATTACTCGATTTCTACACATTTATTCATCCATTGCATGTAAATGCCCAGTCCTCTGTGTATCTATTTTCTATTTTGATGAGATTACTGCTATAACCCCACTCTCAGTGCCCAGGCTCTTATGAATAAGAGCTATTTCATAACAATATTCCCATCTGTGTGCTAGAATGCATGATAAAGTAGTTAGAGATTAAAAGGCTTTGGAGGCATTGCTGGCCACACCATCCCTCCTATTTGGAGGGATGACAGAGAGGCAGTGTGGTCCAGGTATCTGAGCCTCTGGCAGTCTCAATGAGTTTAATTCAATGGGGTCATGCCTGGAACATGCCAGTAAAAGCCTGCTGGCTCCATATAAGTGCATGTTCCAAGAATAATTTTCTGTTCACATCTTAGGCAAAGAGACATGTGATAATTCACTGCTACTTTGTCTTGCTAAAATTCACGAATACAGGTACTGGCCCACTTTTGGCTACAAGGAGAAAAGTCTCAACCTTCTGAAGAACCCCTTTCTCTGTCTGCAGACCTTCCAAAACCTGCCTGGAATAGGCAAGCATTTCAAAGCCTTGAGGCCATCCCCTTTTGTCTATCCCCTCCTTCATCCTCTAGTGGGAATCAGAAGATTGCTTTAGCATATGTTGGTAAGATTTTTTTTTCATGCCCTATGTCTGCATAAAAATTGTTCATTTAATGTGAAAGAAAAGTAACTGCTACATTTATACTTTTGGAAAAAATAGAGAGAGATGGATGATCTATCTGTCTACCCATCTCTCTATCTTATTTTTTTATTTTTTATTTTGAAGCAGGGTCTTGCCAAGCTACATAGAGTCTTGCTAATTTGCTGAGGCTGGCATTGAACCTGTGATCTTCCTGTCTCAGCTTCCTAAGCACTAGATTACAGGTACGTGCCACCACACTTGACTCTATGTTATTTTTCAATGGTTATGCATGCTGAACATGGTGTTATCTTGCCAAATAGAGGCACAATTTCTTGTGTACATGGTAGATATATAGACATCCATAAAGATCCAGACTAAATGTCACTCTGGGATTAACCTTCACTGGTAAGGCAGCTCTTTCTGCACAGATATTACCTCATTAATCATGCCGTGTTGCTATGGGCTTATTTTTCCTACCATCAGAGTTTGAAGAGAGAAAAAGTTGTTCTTTTCCTTGTAAACCTTGTCTATAGTTTCTTTTATAGAGTATATGCTAAATTAAAGTCTATTGTCTATAAATGTATATAGCTTTATCTCACTATTTGTTAGCACTTTTTAATTGCTATAATTTATTGAGTTATATTTTATTGTTACAATAGACATTTCACAAAAGAAGAAATACAAATGGCCAATAAATGTATGAGGAAATGTTCCACATCATTAGCAATCAGAGAGATGCAAATCAAAACTACCTTGAGATTTCACCTAACTCCAATCAGAACGGCAATCATAAAAAACAAGAACACCACCACCTGCTGGCGAGGGTGTGAAGTGGGAACCCTAATACATTGTTGGTGGGATTGTAAACTTGTGCAACCACTGTGGAAAATAGTATGGAGTATCCTCAGACGAATGGGAATAAACCTACCTTATGACCCAGCAATACCACTTCTGGGTATCTACCCAAAAGAATGGAAACCAAACTATCAGACCGATGCATGTGTATTTATGTTTATAGCTGCACAATTCACAATAGCCAAACTATGGAAGCAGCCAAGATGTCCATTGACAGATGAATGGATTACAAAACTATGCGATATGTACACAATGGAATTTTACTCAGCCATAAAGAAGAACAAAATCATGTTCTTTGCAGGGAAATGGATGCAACTGGAAAACATTATGTTAAGTGAGATTAGCCAGTCACAAAGAGTAAAGAAGCATATGTTCTCCTTAATATGCGGATATTAGGGAGAAGATGGGGCATAAGAGAGTCCCCAGATGAAAAAGTAGAGACCCTCAATAAACAAAGAATTTGATTTAACCGAAGGGGATGAATGGGGGGGGGACATCCTAAAGCACAAGATGTACTTACACAATTATATCAAGGTCACTCACTGAACTGAACTTGAGAGGAAGGGAGGGCGAGGGAGCAGGGTGGGAACTGGGGAAAGGGTCAGATGAGAAATGTGTGAGCATTTGTCTTTATCAATTTGTACATAAAAAAGATGTATGCATACAAAGCACGAGTTATTACAATAAAAAATGATGAGTTTCACTGTGGTAAATTTGCACATATATAAAATCATAATTTGATCAGTTTCACTCTCCAATACTGCCTCCCTCCCTTCCTCCTTCTCTTCACCCCCTCACTCCATTTACTGGCCTCCTTGACTTTCATGGAGCCCCTTTTGTCCTGTCTTTTCTCCCCTCTAGCTTTTACATGAGGAAAATATTTGAAAATTTTCTGAGTCTTATTTTATTCAAAATTATAGCCTCCAGTTCCATCCATTTTCCTTCAAATGACATAATTTTGTTCAGCCTTTTAATGGAATAAGACCCCATTGTGTATGCATACACACACACACACACACACTCACACACACACACACACACAGCACATTGTTTTTTATTCATCTGTTGATGGGCACCTAAGCTGGTAGCATGACTTTTCTATTTTTGAATTGTGATGCTATAAACATGAATATGTATATATCTCTAAAATATGCTGACTTTAATTATTTTGGATAAATACCAATAAGTAGTATACATGCATTGTATGGTAGTTCTAGTTTTAGTCAATTTCCATAGTGGCTTTACTAATTTATATCTGTTTGTCAGTAGGTAAGAGTTATTTTCCCTCTACACACCACATCCTCAATAGCATCTACTGTCATTTAGATTCTTGATGATTGCCATTCTACTTGGAGTGAGAGGAATTATCAGTGTACTTTAGATTTACACATCAGTGATGGCTAATGCATCTTGCTTTGAAATCTATAATGCTGCACTTTCCTAGAGTATGCCAGGTTTGAGTCATCTGCCTTGGTATGTCACAAAGTGTCAAAACATTTTCTTTAGCCCAGGGAAGATGTGTCCTGTTGGAGAAGTCATCTTGAAGAAACATTTAGGCCTTAGTACACAATCTCTTTTCTCTATGTTGCCCCACAAGCACACTCATTTCTCTTTGCTGAATATATTTGTTTAGGATTAAAATAGTAATGCAGTCACATTTTAGCATAGTTAGAAGTAGGTTAAGATCAAATGTAATTATAATTCACTAAAATTATTGCTGCTAACAATTTGAATGTATTTATATCACATATTTATATGAATATACACACAAAAAACAAACACATATATATGAATTTGCCTTGAAAACTTTTAACTGTTCTTTCTGTTGTATGAATAAATACTTATTTTGGATTATTTATAAAATAAAGCACATAAGATAAAAGACAAATCATTTATTTACAACTATAAGAGATAATAATTATTAAAATTTTGCTCTATTTCCCCCAAGATTTAGATCAATGAAAGGTATTTACACACATGCACATATATTTACTGGAATATTCTTTCATAATAGAGTTATGTTTGTTAAATAATCTATACAATATTGTTGCAGCATCTTGGTGCTAAAGTTTTCTATGGAAAAGGGAAGTGATTCTACATCAATCATTTAAAATTATTAACATGCTAACTACCCTGTAACTTTTTTGCAGGTCTCGGGGACTGGAAGCACGTGTGAATCAAGTGACTGGAGAACACAGTGGCATTGTAAAGGGTTCCAGACTACTGGGTCAAGGATTAAGGGGTGAAGTTGAAGTCAAGATGAAATATGGCAAATTGCAAACCCTTGGTCCACTACTGTTTACCTCCCTCTAAGAACTGAGGAGCAAAAAGTCCAATGTCTCACCTGCTCATGAATTAACCATGTTAAGGGTTATTCAAGGATTAAGTGAGTGTCATTTATTCTTTCTGTTTGGACTTCATTCATCCCCTGTATTCTAATAAGGAGTTACAACTTAGGGGTGCTTATACTTTATCTTTGATAGGTTTTATTTCTCTCCTCTTGGGTTTTATACTTTCTAAACTCTTGTTTGAATTTCCAAGGTCTGTTTCCTGAAACCAAATGAGAAACTCTGTATTTGAAAATTCTTTTGTAAATCGTCCTCATCACCACCATCATCATTATTATGTTTGTAGATCTTCAGTTATTTAGCTTCTTTATTTGAAAAGTTATGCGTTTTTGTAGTAGTTTTAAGTTCACAGGGAAATAGACAAGAAAGCAAAGAATCTGCAAACACACCCTATCCCCATTTCACCCTAGAATTGGCATATTTTAGTAGTGTAGTACGTTTATTATAATTTCTGACACAATATTGATACATTTTTTGAAGTAAAATCTTCAGTTCACATTAGGGTTAATTCATTGTGCCATACAACCTATGGATTTGACAGATGCATGCTAGCATATTCCTATGATTGTGGGATCATGTTGAATCTTTCCACTGCTCAAAAAACCCTTGTGTTCCTCTTATTTGTACCCCATTGGTTCCATGCCATCACTGTTCTCTTTAACACATCTTGAAAAATTTGACTGTCCCACCAATGTCAGATAATTAAGAACATGCAGTCTGGAGCCCTTTCAGACTGGCTTATTTTATTTAGCAATACACATTTAAGGTTTCTCACTCTCATTTGTGGCTTGATAGCTCATTGGAGAATCACTTTTCATCTTCCCAACTCCTAAAATAGAAAGAATTGTGATTGAGTTATCCTAATAGCAAGTTTTCTCAGTTTTGTAGTAATTATACACACACTTTGACTTTCCTCTTCAATATGAATCCTGAAATAAACTTATTTTCCTCAATACTCATTTTTTCCACTGTGCAGGTTTTTCTTTTTGGTAAGTAGATTGCATATATTTTGGGTTTTTTTTGAAGCCATTTGTTTATATTTTATACTGCAGCAATGGATTAATACTCCTCCCTCTAAAAAAATGTGCTTAAATATTATCCAAGAGAATTGCAAGATTGAGGCCAGCTTTGACAACTTCAGTATTGCCAAAATAGAACAAAAAGAAAACAAAATCAATTAAAACTGATTATCAGATGTTGAAGAGTCCCTGAACTTTCTCAATAAGCTTTAACTTATTTCCTCCACAAGGGAAGCAACACTATGCTGGGAATTAGCATGGTCAAAAGTTCAACTCTGTTGGCAAAACAATTGTTCTCTCCCTAGATCCTGTGGACCTCAGCAACCAGCCTTCACTACCCTTTGTTTATCTAATCAGCATGGTAACCGGCCAGGAAAGCCTGTACATGGAGACCAGAAATGACAGTAAGTGCACAGAGCATGTTTAATTAATTAGATAACAAAATATCAGTTATCCCATCAGTATTGGAAATGATCAAAAACAGACATTACTCTTTATAATATCAGATCACAGAAAGACAGGGTTGTGTGGAGAGATGGGTCAAGAGACAGCATTTAAAAGCATCCTTAAATGGAGCTGTTGCTGCTCTGTGATTATTCTTTGCTACAGAAAGACTTTGCTTCTCTGAGCGTGCAGCCCTTTGAAATGATTTAAATGCTCAGCACAATACTGAGTTACTAAAATTTTAGTAAACTCTCTATTCACCACTTAAAACTCAGGCAAAATTATCATTACCAGTAACTGTTTTCTTCAATCATCTGAAGATGTAGGGAGCTTTTAAGGTGGTCTTTCCACCACCTTCTTCAAATTTCTGGCTTATCAAATAAATCTTTTTCCTTATGCCAACAACTTACCTTCCATTCATTGGGTCCTTTTTTGAGGGATGAATAAACAGGTTTGGTTTCAGCAACACTATTCCTTAGCTTTAAAACTAAATAAGCTAGCACTTACATAACATCATTAGATAGATCAACAAGCAAGCAAGTAAATCTATCAAGAAATAACATTGATCCTTTTTGTCTTGATAAATTTATCTGGTAACATTGATTGAGTCTTTAAAGAGTAAAGAAATGATGGTTGTTATTTTTGTTGTTGTTGTTTGTTTTGTTTTGTTTTTTCCTACCAGGCAGTTAAGATACTTTGGATTAGTTTAATCTCCCTCAAACCTGTTTTTAAGCTTGTTTTGAGTGTGTCTTTATTAGCTTTTCTAGAGCTAAAATTTGGTCCTACGTATAAGGCACAAACTGAAGTCCCAGTGTGTTTGGAGAAGTCTCTACACTCTGGGTGCACAAAACCCAAATAATTTCTGATCTTGTGTAATCTTTGAGAATTGTTACTCTTATAGAATCATACAATTATTTTGCAAATTGTTCTTGTTCACTCCATGGGATTTCACTGATATTCAAGGAGAGTCTCACCAGCCCTAATATAGACTTATAAAGCTTCATGTTAATACAGCTTTAGTTCTATAACTTGTTCTAATTCTCCAAACAGTGATTTCTATCTGTCTTGACCTCTGCAAATTGAAAGCTGTGTTTTCTCAACTTAGTGAGATTCCCATACTTAGCAACTTCCTGCTTGTGATGTAGTATAGAAATTGCCTCCTCTAGAAGCCAGGCACTATGGCACATACCTGTAATTCCCATACTTGGAAGGCTGAGACAGTAGGATTCTAGGCTCAAGGTCAGAATCAGAAAATTAGAGACCCTGTTTTAAAATAAAAAATGGGCAGCCGGGTGTGGTGGCGCACGCTTGTAATCCCAGCATTCGGGAGGCTGAGACCGGAGGATCCAGGTTTGCGGCCAGCCTCAGCTACCTAGTGAGGCACTCCGCAACTTAGTGAGACTCGGTTTCAAAATAAAGAATAAAAAAAAAAATAGGGCTGGGGGTATAGCTCAGAGGTAGAATGCCCCTGAGTTCAACCCCCAGTACCGCAAAAAAAAAAAAAAAAAATGGGCTAGGGGAGTAGTACTCCGAAGTATAATGCCCATAGGTTAATTTCTGAATACTTAAAAAAAAGAAAAGAAAAAAAAGAAAGGGAAAGAGGGAGGGAGGGAGGGAGAGAGGGAGGGAGGGAGGAGGAGAGAGAGAGAGAGAGGAGAGAGAAAATGATGGAGGGAGGAGGGGAGGGAAGAAAGAAAGAAGGAGGGAGGGAAGGAAAGAAGGAAGGAAGGAAGGAAGGAAGGAAGGAAGGAAGGAAGGAAGGAAGGAAGGAAGGAAGGAAGGAAGGAAGGAAGGATACTTAAAGTGGACTAGAATTACAACTCATAAATAGAGAGAATGCTTAGCATGCATGGGGCCATAAGTCCAATCCCCAGCCACCCCCTCCCCCCCCTAAAAAAGAGAAGAAAATAAAGAAAGAAAATGAATTACCTATAGACAGAAAAAGGAGAAAATACTTTGGCTCACCCAGTGTTTTCTTTGTTTTTGTTTTTGTTTTTTTCCTTTCCTTGTGAATTGCAGTTTTGTGCTACCTTGGTAGAATATCTAATGCAGCTACTTCCAAGTTCCCATATGTTCTCCAATTATCTAGTTGTTAGAGAGAAAAGGTAATTTCAGAACATCTTATTTCTCATGCAAGAAAAGCTGATATACTCTCCAATGTTTTTTCTCTCCTGTTTAATTATAGTTATATATTCTATTAAGTATGTTTAAGTATTTTACCTTTTGTTCTGTGTACCTTAACATGCATACATGGGACACAAAGTCAGAACTACTATGTTGTAATTAAACAGGAATTCCTAATGAAAAAATGGTAAATAATGGAAACAAACTTCAAATCACATGAAGGGGAAAAGAAAGTATGTTTATCTTAACAGTATGAAGTTCTTGTTTTACACATTGCTAGGTCCAGGGATCCTAAAATCATTTTTCTCTCTTCACTCCCTTTTGTTATCTCTGGACTGTTTATTGTTTTGTTTTGTTTTGCTTTTTAATTTATCTTTTTAATTTTTTTGATATATGCTCCTCTCCTACAATTATCAGTGATATTCTACAAAGGACTAATAGCAGTCCAACTGGATAGAGAATATACACTGTCTGTTTAGCAGTTCAAGTGAAGTATTCATATTTGGATTGTTTATTTACTATTGCCAACCCAAGGGAGCCCAAAGCAAAGAGAAGAAAGGTAAAGTGATTAGCTTGGCTTTCAACATGTGACCATTGCATGCACTGAGAGAAGACATGGTCACACAAAGTGACACCTCCTGGCCATCCAGGAACAAATGCTCACCATGTCACGCACCACCATGTCTGTGTTGCACACTAGAATCATCATTGATTTCTGAGATGTCTGAACTCATTAGAGATTTAGACAGCACAAGTTAAGGATAATCTTATGAAGGCTTAGAGTAAAAGAGAAACACTCTATCCCTATATTGTGCTTCCACCTTACTCTTTACTAGTTCCCTAAATTAAACCACTATTGCAATCAAATCGCTCTATTCACAGTCAACTGAAACATGCCTTGTGCTTTTCTCTGCTTCATTTCACAAACTAATCTTCCTACCTGGAAGGCTTCCAGACCCCATATTCTCTTCCAATGAAAATTCAACACCTTATTGAAGATTCAATCTATAAAGGTTTACCTGTTCTCCCAGTTTTCAAATCACTTCTGTTTCTCTTACTATGAAATTTCTCAAGTATCCAACTCTTTCTTTTACCACTTAGTAATGCAAGTTGTCTTGTATGCATAGATTAATTATCTTACCTAATAGATTATAAACTTTAGGACAAACATTTTATTTTATACACAAAATGCAAATAATGGAAATAAGAGAGTAAATTTGGTGTCAGGAAACTCTGCATTTTGGTTCACTTACTGTTTCTCCTGCACATGGCAGGTAATTTATGGAATACAGTGTGTATTATTGTCCTTAGGGATGATAAAGTCTGTCCCTAGTACATAAACTATCTGATCTCATGACACAGGGTTATTTTCATACAATAAAGTTTTTTTTTTAATTTTATATTTTCTTGGCGACCATCATGTGGTCTCATACAATGAGCTGAACAAATGTTTGCTCATTGATTGAATCATACAAATCGAGTAAAATCTCCTACTAGACCCATTATTTGACTTCAACATACTGAATTGAACACATTTAGATGGCAAATTCAAATGCAGGAAGGAGTACATTATATTCTACTTGATTTTCCCTATGTCTCAGCTTATTTCTGCAATGGACAAAAAACAGGTGTTATGGCTTTTTAGCAGGGTTATGATGATGTTGTTACCTTATTTTTCCTCTATCACAGAATATCTGACCATAATGATCTTAGAATGCTTCTTGATGTATAGTTGTTGGACAACTATTGACAAAGTCATTTTCTACACAGAACAGTCTTAGGTTAAATGCTTCTCAATAATGCAGTGAGAAATCTGATATTCCATTATTCAGTTGTTGAATTTAAGGCTTAGAGAATTTAAGAAATTCAAGTTTGAGAGTTTTCTGCTATTTAATAACCCAAATGCTTTTGATTCGAATGCATTATTCATGCCAATAGCACACCCATCTTTACTAGTCTCATGAAATGACATGACCACAAAGATCTACAACCAACCAGCCATGAAATGATTTCACTGAGAGTATCTGTAAAACAGATCCCTACTTTTTCTTAATAGAGATATTTTCATGCAATATTATTGCTGTAGCATTCATCCTGGGGTTCTGCTACATTTAACTTATCTAATGCCCCTATCTTGTTTTTGCAACATTAGTATCCTTCATCTTGACAAACACAATATTGTCACAAACAGAAGATTTTCAGTCAAGAACTGAATGAAGCAGTGTGAAAAAAATAAACTTTAAAAAAACAAAGATATTTTATTTCCATAGTAATTCCCCATGCAATATATAACGGAGCCATAGGAAAGTGAAACACATGATCCCGTCCTACTTTGTATTTCTTAGAAAATATTCTCACTGTGAGCCAGGTGTAGTGGCCCACATCTGCAATCTCAGGACTTGGGAGGCTGAGACAGGAAGACAGGTTTGAGGCCAATCTCAGCAATGTAGCCAGACCCTGTTTCAAAACAAAACAACAATAACAACAAAAAATTTAAAAAGGGTTGGGAGTGTAGCTGAGAGTTATAACACACCTGGATTCAATTCTTATTCATTACCACACCAAACAAAAATAAATAAATAACAAAAAAGAAAAACAAAGAAAAAATATTCATTATATAAGCTAATCTTATGTGATGTCTGCATTTTCTTCAAAAGTAATATCCTTTACATTAATTTTGTATTTACATTAAAATATTTGATATACTTTTAATTAAGCAAAGTATATTTTTAAAACTATTTGTAATTATTGTAAACCATTTTAATGTTTTTTTCTTATAAGTTGTAGAATCATATACTTATGAGCTAGCACCCTATTGGACAATGTTACTCTGTAAGATATCTTTAGTTCTAGGTTAAAAAAAAAACTGAGCAAAAAATGGATCTGTGCTCAGATCCCAGCCTGCTGACAGCCCAGGACTCTCTGAAGCAGCAAACTAAAATAAACAGTGAAAAATAATGATTAAAAATTTTGGGTGAACACATAATAATTTAACTTATTAGTTACTGCTACCATATTTTATAAAAGTTATTTATTAACCTTTCTCAAGGGTTCATAAATTATTTTAATATAAAATTATTCATTTATACAAACTGAAATTACAATCTCAAATATTTTCCTATAAGAGGTGCCTGTGTATTTGAAATAAAATTGTTTTTATATATTTAGTATTTTATCTTTTTATGAGATACAACTATATTTAAATGCTCAAAAATTAATTTGTTTAACATTTTGTTAAGTAATAATGGTAAATTGTTAACTTTTAAAAAATAAATCTGATTATATATCTATAAATAGCATTACTGGAAAATGAAATAGACAATGTACTTATGGCTCCAGTCTTATAAAAAGATAGAATTGTCTAAATTCCTTTCATGCTTTTTTAATCCAAATTTATTATTTTTCTTTTACAGTAATAGTGCACAAAAATAGATCTAACTGAACTTCTGATTTATTAAATTCATAATCAAAATTTTTCAGAATGGGTAAATATTTACATAATAGGATTTTCTTATGGTATAGAAATAGCACATCAAGGTGATAAAATAAAATTGAATAAAGCTAATGCAAAGTTAAAACAACAACAGCAAATGTTTAGGTTTCTATGATGCCAAGACAAACAGTGCTTTGGACAAGTTAACTCACTCTTTGATTTAGTTAACTAAAGAAGTCAAATCAGACAATCAATAATATATTGCTGTTGATTATTTTTTAATGAAAATCTTAAATAGAAGTTAACTGTTTTACATATGAAATTATTGACACTGATAAAAAAAAAGAAAGAAAACTATAGGCCAATATCACTGATGAACTTAGACGCAAAACTGCTAAACAAAATACTAACAATGCACATTCAAAACCTTATCAAGAAAATTACACACCATGTCCAAATTAGGTTCATCCCAGGAATGCAAGACTGGTTGAACATACTAAAACAATCCATGTCATTCACCACATAAAAAGAATCAAACACACAAAAAACACATGATCATTTCAATAGACACTGAAAAAACTTTTGATAAAATCTAATACCCACTCATGCTAAAAGCAATGCTTAGAATCAGAATAGAATACCTCAACATCATAAAGGCAATATACAATCGGCCCACAGCAACTCAAAGGAAAACCAATACTTTGGATTGCGTTAAACTGAAGAGCTTCTGTATAGCAAAGAAAGCTATTGAAAACCTCAACATACAGCACAGAGAATGGGAGAAAAATTTTGCCAACTACTCTTATGATAGAGGACTAATATATAGAATATACAGAGAACTCAAGAAACTCACAGCTAAGAAAACAAATAACCCATTCATAAAATGGGCAAGTGATCTAAATAGACACTTCAAAAAGAAGAAATACAAATGATCAATATATGTATGAGGAAACGTTTAACATCATTAACAATCAGAGAGATGCAAGTCAAGACTAGTCTGAGATTTCACCTAACACCAATTATATTGGCAATCATTAAAAACACAAACAACAACAAATTCTGATGAGGGTGTGGAGAACTTGGAACCCTAATACATTGTTGGTGGGATTGCAAATTAGTGCAACCACTTTGGAAATCAATATAGAGGATCCTCAGAAAAATGGGAATTAATCTACCCATATGATCCAGCAATACCACTTCTGGGTATCTACCCAAAATAATGGAAACCAAATTATCAGACTAATGCATGTGTATCTATGTTTATAGCTGCACAATACACAATATTCAAACTATGGAACCAGCCAAGATGTCCATCAACAGGTGAATGGATTACAAAACTATGGGATATGTACACAATGGAGTTTTACTCAGCCATAAAAAAAAGATCAAAATCATGCCATTTGCAGGTAAATGGATGGAACTAAAAAACTTTATGTTACGAAAGATTAGTCAGTCACACAAAGTAAAAATATGAGATGTTCTCCCTAATATGTGTAAGCTAGAGAGAAAGTGGGTAATAAGAAGGACTCTAGAAGAAGAAGGGGAAACCTTAGATGAGCAAATAAGTTGGCTTAACTGATGGAGGTGATGGGGGGAGCACCCTAATGCACATGATGTGCATTCACAAACATATCAAAGTCAACCACTACATTGAACATGAGGAGAGAGGGGGGAGGGAATGGGGCTGAAGTTGGGGAAGGTTTAAATGAGAAATGTGTGCATGTATCCCTCTATCAGCTTGCACCTCACAAAGATATATAATTACAATGCACCAATAAAAAAATGAAATAAAATTTAAAAAAAGAACAACAACAACAAAAAAAGATCTGAATTGTCCTTCTGGGAATCTCTGCAATTAACAATTCTATGTTGGCAAGTTCTGTTTTTGTTGAGTTGTGGGAGCTCATTGTTTCTTTGCTATTCTTCCTTCTTATGATTTTCAGTTCATTAAGTTTATATCTTTGTTTCTTTCGCTAGCTTTCACTCAGTTTGTAGGTATCTGATGTCTATGTTTCCTCTAAATCAAGAGTTGTAAGACTTTTGGTATGATCCTGTGGGTGGTTCTACTCTTGTGGATGTCCTGCTGTTGGTTTCTGTTATTCATAACTTGACTAAAAGTCCAAGTGGCATTCAAGGCAAACCAATCAGAATCACTCTAGTCTTCTCCAATCAAATTGTGAAAACCAAGAGGGCCTGGAGCAACATATTCCGAACACTGAAAGAAAACAACTTGCAACCAAGATTTTCCTACCCAGAAAAAATATCTCTCAAATTTAATGGGGACAGTGCTATTTTTGCAATGGGGATAATACTATTTCTGCAACTATTAAGATGCTCATGAATTTTTGATTAATGTAATATATTAATTTATTGTCTTCCATTAAACCATGCTTGTATCCTTAACAAATATTCCACTTGGTTCCAATAATAATTATTTTAATATTATGTAGTATTTGTTTTGCTAGTGTTTGTTGCAGTTTTTTCATCTGTAATTGTCTTTTAGGTATTGTGTTCAATATGGTTTTGACATCTCCTCTTCTAAATCTTAAAAAGATTGGTATTAGTTTTTTTTGTTTGTTTGTTTTTTTTTTAGTTATTAGTTTGAATTTACCCATGAAGGCAGTAAGCCTGGGGTTTTCTGATTTGGGAGTTTAACTTATTTTTTCTTATTCATTTTCTTTACTTCTCAGAGATATGTTGAGATTTTATTTTTTTCATGAGTAATGTTGGTAATATTTGTCTTCCTCACAATTTTTCTATTCCAGAAAGGTAATAAGATTTGTTCACATATAATTATCATGGTCTTTTCTTATAAGTCAATTTTATTTATGTAGCCATATGTCCCTATTTTTATTTTATTTTTTATATTAATTATTTGTACCTTTACTTTTTTATACTTCATCAGTTCTAGCTTACAATTTGAGTTTTGTCTATCTTGGTAAATAATAAACTTTTGATTTTATTGATCTTTCTGTTTTTCTACTATGTATTTCATTTATTTTCACTTTAATCATTTAGTTTGCTCTTTTTCTTTTATTTATGTTTAACATAGAATACTGATTTGACATTTTCATTTCTTTCTTATTTTTAATAGTAAGCAGTTGCTGCTGTAAATTTTTCTCTTACCACTGCCTTTGCTGCATCCTATAGGTTCAGTATGGATTCTTTTATTTGATTTGTCTCTAAGTATTTTCTCATTTCTCTTATTTTTCTTTTTTCATATCCAGATGAAATGTATATTGTTTGGGTTCCATATACTTGCGAATTATCTAGTTTTTCTTCTGTCATTTATTTTGGGATTTATGATATTATGGTGCCTTGAAAAAATACATTGCAGATGATGTTTTAAGTTTATTTATTATAACTTGATTTGTGGCCCAAAATGGTCTCTCATGGAGAATGTTACCCATGTACTGCAGTACAAGAGCATTCTGTTGGGTGGGATGTTCTTTGGCGGCATTTCAGGTCTAGTTAGTTTACATTATTGTTAACTTCTCTATTTCCTAAATTTATCCTACATATTCTATTCATTAAAGTTAAAGAGGTGCAAGAAAGGGAAGTAAAAATGCTTTAAATCTTTTTAAGTGTTTTAAAGTTTCCTTTCATTTTTGAGTTCTATCTCTGAGCTACACCTCCAGACATTTTTTTTTCCTTTTTCTTTTTTCTTTTTTTTTTTTTTTTGTCAAAACAGGGTCTCTCTTAAGTTGCTGAGTGTCTTGCTAAGTTGCTGAGACTGACCTTTTACCTGTGGTCCTCCAGTCTTAGCATCCCAAGTACAGAGAGTACAGGCATGGACCAAAGTGCCTGCCTTAAAGTTTTCTTTTCTTGATTCAGTATTAAGTTTCTTTGAACTTTGGGTCATCTTCAAAAGTTCTGGCAAAGGTAGTTCTGTTTGTTTTTTTCTTAATTTTTGTTGTTTCTTGAAAGGATGGACATTGGGAGTTGCCTATGACATCATTTTGTTGGTGGCACTCTATCTAAAGTATTTTAAGGCATTCTTTTCATAAATGCTCTACTGTATTATATGAACTATTTCATTTTTACAATTGACTATTTTCTGTCCTACTCAGTGTATTCATTCAGCTCTGTGTCTTTCAGTCTATTTCCCTTTGAAGGCTCCACATCAAGTAAAACTTTATATTAAATAAAAGTGTACAATTTTCTTCTGTGTGAGTATGTGGGGAGAAAACTTCTGAAGAAAACATTTTGTGGTTATAATGAAGGCAGAAGGGCTTTTCATAGCTCTTCCTTCACTCACAAATGCAGATGTATAGGTATCTATCAATCATTATCTATCATCTATTACCTAGATCTATCATTTATTTATGTTTCTATGTATGTATATATCTCTCTATTCACTATATATATACATATATAATGTATATATATATACATATGAATTTTAAAGATACTTCATATCAAAAGTAGAAGCCATCAAATTCTAATCAACCAAATTCACCATGATGACTTTAATGATCACTGCTTTTCTTTATTTTCATAGTAGAAGCAGTTTGCTTTATGTGAGAACAGATGTATCTGTGATTATTTGCACTGAAATACCCAAACATTGAAGTGAAGCAGCAATTTACAATCACTGCCTGAAACTCCTCTTAAGTATACAATTAGTGAACAATGAAGAACTCATTACCTCTTATATCTTTACAGTCAAGGAAACAAACAATTAAAATTGGTGGTGTGAAAGCACACAGATAAAATCACATACACATAAACACATATCACACTATTTTAAATATCCTGAGACCAGGAAAACATCTGATATTTTATCAGGTTCTCTTCTGTAGATGAAAAAAAATTCCAGAACTTGTGTGTTGTCTTAAATTTTTTATAGCTATTTTACTTATTATTTTTTACATAATAGAAAATGGAAAACAAGGACAGAAGGAAAACAGGGTATTAATAGAAAACTAACTTTGTTTGTAATCTGGTAAACTGTTGACAGGTTAGCTAGTCTCCCTTTGATGATAAGACATATATTCATGAGCAGTTCCTCCAACCTGGAAATTAACCCTCAATAGTTTTTTCCCACTTTGTGCAAATGAGGGTTACCCATGTTTACAATATGCTTCCCCACATCATCTGGTTCTCTTTTGAAATATGAACTACAATGGCAAGTGGGACTCTCCTTGCTATCCAGAGGGTCAATTATCTTCCTGTGTTCATCAACATCATGCTATTCTTAGAGGATTTTTAATGCCTTCTCCTTATTTCACCAACTTTTACTTTCTTCAATTCACTTTTGGTGGAGCCTCTCTTATCTCACTGAGATACTATGAGCATCACATAAATATTTAGTCTCTCATTCTCCTTTTGCTAGCCCTTGAGAGCAACCTAGAGTGAGTCACCCCTTTCCTTCTGCACCTCCTAAGGCTTTCTAACAAGATTCCTCTAGAGGATCTCAGCTTTCTTTTTTTCTCTTACTTTTTTCTTTGTATTACTTTCTTTCAAAAATATTTATTTGAGAAAGATCCAGAGAATAAAAATATATCTTTCACAAATACATTTGAAACCAAGCTGAGAGGATTCCATGCAACTATGATTCAGTTGAAATTTTCTTTTGACATGATTTCAGGAAGTTCCCTTTTTCTCTAACCACTGTCTTAAGGTGTGATTGATATAGAAAACACCATACATACTTAATCCATACAACTCCATGAATGATAAGTACATAAAAATGAAGCTATAGCCACATTCTGTGCAATAAACCTTTTCATTTTTTTCTAAAAATTTTCTGTTTTCTACTTAATTTCTTATCATGATAACATTTAATTTAAATTCCACTCTCCTTGCAAAGTTTTAAGTATCCAATATCATATTAACTAGGAGCACTGTGTTGCAGTATCATTTAAATCACTATTTCTACTTTATAAAGGCATGCTGCTTTATAAAGTAAATATATAAATGTATATAAGTATAAATATTTATAAATATACATATATAAGTATATAAAGTCATGCTGATCAGCATCTGTGGACACAGCTGATTACTTGCCAAAAATACTTTCTAGCTTTCCTTTTGGACTCTCCTCACAGAGCTTCCTTCTTATTATTCTAATCACTCTTTCTAATATTCACTTATAGGCTACAACCTATGTTTCTCAGAACTAATTTTGGACTACAGGATTTATCATTACATTATTTTTTCTTCACACTCTGTACATTCTTCCAAGGATCTCGTAGTCTTCAGTGTCTCATCTGTACATTGACATCTCCCTATTTTATGTCTAGCCTCAACCATCCCTGAAACTCTGGGCTCATACCCAACTCATCAAGCCCATTTGAAAGTTTATTAAGTACTGCAAAAAATTGCAAAATTACAGTAAGGTAATTTTATTTATTAGAATCACATATCTAAAAACACAGTAAACTTCAAGTATCATCACTGTAATTAAATTCTGATCCTTTGTCAATAAATAGCCAATATTTTTTAATACTGTAGGTTTTACCTATTGTTAAACTTTACATAAATGGAATCATGCAGGGAGTATTCTTATGTTTGTTTTGACTTAACATCATTTATAGGATGTATTCACAATGTCGCAAATGGTTACACTGCTGTATAATATTCTATTACATAAACATAATACAATTTATTACTCATCATTATTTAGTCTCTCTTTAGACTTTAGGTGTTATCAATAGTGCTGCTATAAAATTAGCATACATGTCTTTTGGTGAAACTTTTACATATTACTTTGATGTGTATCACAGAGTGGAACTCCCGGATATGTGCATATTTTGTTTTAGTACATAAAGCTAGACAATTTTCCAAAGTGCAAATAATTTATATTTTCTTTATAAATTTATGATAGTAATCTCAAATGTTTACATCACTCCTACAACTCCATGATTTCTAAAGTCATCTGTGATTTAAGTATATGACAAATTTATCTTTCTATTTGAACAATTCATATTTCTTAAACATTAATTATTTATACAAATCAATGAAAAATTAAATAATATTAATTTCCTGATTAACTGTTTAAGTGTTCAAATACTCTTTGACTATGAAGGGTTTACATAGACATAAGAATAATGGCTCTAAAATATGATAATATTATGAATTCTAAGATTTTACTTCTGTTTGGATCAGTGCCAGGTTATAAGGCAGTCAGAGATTTTTGAAATACTTTGAGTGCAACACTTTATAATCTTAAAGCATTCTTAATGTAAACCACATTTGTACTCTAGAATTCTAAAATATTCAGTTTAATTGTGGCATCATTTAGCAAAAACAATAGATATTAAAATATTATTTCTAAACAATCAATATTAATAATCCATGTTAAGTATTCATTCAATATAAGTGAGAAAAAGAAGTGAATAAAAGAAGCAAGAAAAGCTTTTCCCCAGAATTCCTTCTTAACTGATTTTCTAACCCATGGAATTGCTTCGTTAGCAGTGGATTTCTTCACCCTCCTATGTTCCATATTGAGGCGTGATGATGTCAGCTTCTGTTCTGGCTCAGATTTTACTAGGGAAGCAGGATAGAATCTTGGTGTCTGGTTGTAAGAAGAGAGCTTCAAGGAGAAATGTTAGAGGCCCCGGAGACAAGAAGTGAGATCTGTGTATCGTCCATGCAGATGTCACACAACAGATGATGTAACTCATGGTGGTCACTCGGAGTGTGGACATGAGTCACTCTCAACGTTGTCTCCAGCACTTCCTGGCAGTGACTTTGAGCTTATTACATCATCTCTGTGGCTTCAAATTCTTCATCTGTTTTGAGGGATAATGATTCATATTTTGTGCTTGAACTAAATAGTGATAATTTAAAGCTTGGTTACATGGTTGGAATTAAATATGTATTTCTTCCCTGCCTCTGCAGGTAGTCTTTGCAGCAGGTAGTCTTGGAAACAAGTCTTGTAGCATGCTTCATGCTTCTGTTTTTTTGTTTTGTTTTGTTTTTTGTTTTTTTGTGGTTGTATGGTATTCACCTCCCATCCTGACATTAAACAGAAGAGAGAAGGACAAAGGAATGATATCCAGTTAATTTACACATGAAAGGTACTTTGAATTCTGCAGACAAAAGATTTGGTTGAGATTCCAGATAGCACTTACCAGTTGGGTAGAAATGAACAGATCTGAATGCCTTAACCAGCCCCACCTGAATTTCAAAACATCCAAGATCACTGAACTACAAGTACATTTGCAAATGTATTTTCAGTTAACTTTTTTGAATTATAGGTAATTTAAAGAAAAAAATAGCTAGGTACTTTGAGTTCATTTATACTTATATCATCAAAATGCCATTTTCTAAGCACTTTAAGCCATTTCAACTTCTTCCAATATAATTAAAAGCATTGAGGAAAAAAGTTTATGCTGTCTGTAAATGTACAGAAAGGGGCTGCCATATATAAAAGAAAGAACTACCCTAAGATGCTCAGTTCTCAGAATAACACGTTCCATGATCTATTCTCTGTAGGATCAGAGATGAAATCTGATTCTGTACATTTTTTTTTTCTGGATGCAAACCAAAAATATTTATTTGTCTTTTATTTTGAATTATAAGTAATGAAAATTCTTATAAGGGAGGAGTTCTGAAAACAGTTAAGCTTTGCATATTAAAAAAATCTAAAAGTATAAAAATGAAGTCAGGCATGATGGTATGGTGGTAATTCCATTCCTTGGGAAGTTGAGACAGGAGTATTGTATGTTTGAGGGACGCCTCAGAAACTTAGTGAGGCTCTCAGGAACCTAAGAAGATCCTACCTCAAAAATAAATACATAAAAAATATATATGCATAGATATATACATACATACCTAGGACTAAGTGTGTTGTTCAAATATAGAACCTCCTTGAGTTCAACCCCCATACACACAATGTGTATAGTTATATAACATACACATGTACATACGCACATACATATATATGTGTATGTATATATGATATATAATGATGAGAAATTTGTAAGTTTTTTTTTTTGTACTCTTTTTTCCACCATAAACTCATAAAAGCTTCTCAGGGTCTGAGCCCTTGCTTGACCCCAGGCTCCAGTACTCTATCCTGGGTTTAGTACACAAAACCCAGTAGTGCACCCCTTTCCTTCTTTCTTTACTACTTATTTTTCACTAAGAATTTTTTATCAGTCCATAAATAGGAGGAGATGCATGAAGGAAAGGTATCTCTTGCAGTTTGGGGTATGGTACACCCATGTTTCATGGAGGCAATGTAGGATAGAAGGAAAACAAAATAGATCAACATGGCCATTCTTCCAAAAGTGATCTACATATTCAATGCAATACCCATTAAATTACCAAGGTTATTCCTTATAGACATGGAAAAATCAGTCATTAAATTCATTTTGAACAACCAAAAGCCCAGAATTGCCAAAGTAGTTCTCAGCAACAAGAACAATGTAGGAGGTATCACAAAACCTGACTTCAAACTCTACTACAAAGCCACAGTAATAAAAACAGCATGACATTGACACAAAAGCAGATACATATACCAATGGAGCAGAATAGAAGACTCAGAAATAAATCCACACATTTATAGCCAATTGATTTTTGAGGAAGGAGGCAAAAACATACCCTGGAAAAAAGATAGCCTCTTCAACAAATAGTGTTGGCAAAACTGGTTAACCATATGCAGAAAAATGGGAATAAACCTCACTTTCTCACCCTGCACAGGAGTCAATTCAAGATAGATCAAGGCTCTTGAAGAGGGCATAGGTTCAACACTTCAACACATAAGCACGGGTAAAATTTTTCTCAACAAGACCCTAAAGGCACAAGCAATTCAAAAGAAGATTAATACATAGGATTGCATTAAACTGAAGAGCTTCTGGGCAGCAAAGATAACTATCAAAAGCCTCAACAGAGAGCCCATGGAATGGGAGAAAAATGTTGCCAACTATTATTCTGATAGAGGACTAATATCTAGAATATACGGAGAACTCAAGAAGCTCACAGCTAAGAAAACAAATAACCCAATAAAAATTGGGCAAGTAAACTAAATAGACACTTCACAAAAGAAGAAATACAAATGGCCAATAAATGTGTGAGGAAATGTTCAACATCATTAGCAATCAGAGAGATGCAAATCAAAACTACACTGAAATTTCACCTAACCCCAATTAGATTGGTAATCATTAAAAACAT
The DNA here is from genome assembly GCA_004027655.1 of Graphiurus murinus. NCBI lineage: Eukaryota > Metazoa > Chordata > Mammalia > Rodentia > Gliridae > Graphiurus > Graphiurus murinus. The sequence continues at coordinate 34,376 of PVLC010016721.1, forward strand.
AAACAACAACAAATACTGGAGAGGGTGTGGAGAAATGGAAACTCTAATACATTGTTTAGGGGATTGCATATTAGTTCAACTACTTTGTAAAACAGTATGGAAGATTCTAAGACAAATGGGAATGAACCTACCATATGATCCAGTAGTATCACTTTTGAGTATTTACCCAAAAGAATGAAAATAAAACTACCAAACTATTGCATGTGTATCTATGTTTGTAGCTGCACAATTCACAATTGACAAACCATGGAACCAGCCAAGATGTCCATCAAAAAACAAATGGAAGCCGGGCGTGGTGGCACATGCTTGTAATCCCAGGATTCGGGAGGCTAAGACCTGAGTATCCGGGTTCACAGCCAGCCTCAGCTACCTGGTGAGGCACTCTGCAACTTAGTGAAACTCAGTTTCAAAATAAAGAATAAAAAATAGTGGCGAGGGTGTGGAGAAGTGGGAACCTTAATACATTGTTGGTGGGATTGCAAATTAGTGCAACCACTTTGGAAAACAGTATGGAGGATCCTCAGACGAATGGGAATGATCCTACCATATGATCCAGCGATACCTCTACTGGGTATCTACCCAAAAGAAAGGAAACCAAACTATCAGACCAACGCATGTGTATCTATGT